>PVJS01005299.1:0-64776 GCA_004027185.1 Glis glis | reverse complement strand
AGGGCCTCACTAAGTAGAGAGAGAGAGAGAGAGAGACAGGGAGAGAGAGAGAGAGAGAGAGAGAGCTGAGGCTGGCCGCGAACCCGGATCCTCCAGTCTCCGCCTCCCAAAGTACTGGGATTACAAGCATGCGCCACCACGCCCGGCTTACTAAAAGTATTTCTAAGATTAATTTGGAGTTATTTCTGCCAAATGAAACAATGCTATCCTCTCTGCTACTTATAATTTTCATGAGTCTATTTAAATTAATTAACCAAATTAATAAACCATAAAAGCAAGTATGTTTATAGAGACCCAAAACCTTGTAGTGACTTCTATTGAAGCCTCTAGACAGACAGTTCTGAATAAGAAAAATAGTTTATTTTACTGAATAAGACATGATGGATTCTTTAATAAAAAGAAATTGCTACTTTAATTTGTAACTAATATTTCTCTTGGCTGTGGTAGAAAATAATTTGCAAAATGATAAGTTGACAAGTCAGACTGAAATAATTAATGAAGATTTAGGGTCATATTTTATTTTGCCTTATGTTCTCCATATCTGTTATTTCAACAGGATTTACATAATGTAGCATTTGAATTATGGAGAATAAAAATCTGGTCACATTATAAGACCCTGGCTCATCAAGGAAATGATCTTGAGACATTTTTTAATGCATTACCTAATTACTGGTTATAACACCTTAACGTTTTCTGGTATCTAATATGTATAGGCAAAAAAGATAGGTTATTGGGGGGTTAAAAACATCTTTGTAATGGTACTTTTATTTCTCTTTTAAACTTCTTTGACTTTGGAGAGAAAAATCATGTTGGTGGTAATTATTAAATAATTCCACACAATAGCTCAGTGATTATCTTAGTAGTTATTAATAATTCAATTTCTAGGCTCTGCCCCTGCACATTCTTACTTAGTTGGTTTTAGGAGAGGACCCGGAAATCCATGTGAATAGGCGCCAGCAGTGAACCTGATGATGCAGTACCTGGGTCTCGGTGTAAAAACTCTTGGAAGAGAACATACTTCTCCAAGCTAATACAATAAATACCAAAGTTAAATATTCCAGACATTACAGTCAGGTAGGGGTGGTTATCATAGTTTTTCTTTCCACCCATGAAAATAGTGTGCCAGCTTGGAGCCTTGGAGCAGTTATCATTGTATACCTGGTGCTTAGTACAGGGTTTAACTGTGGTAGGTACTATGTAAATACCTTGGGATGGATGAATGACGGAGACACACCAGCTACATGTTTAGAGTTCCTGTGTTACCCACACTCCATTCTTCCTTTGGTTCAGCTATGTAATTATGTGTACAGATTTATCTCCCTCCTTAAATTATACAGATCTTTCAAGAAAGGGACTATGTCTTGTCTGTGTTCATATCTCTCCTTTTAACTATTTTATACAAACATGGCCAGTAAGTGTTTACCAAGTAAAAGTATTTTGTGTTTATTTAGGCCTTTATACTGAATTCTTGCCTCCATGGGGGCAGGGACCCTGTCTCTGTTTTTCACAGTTTTCTTGAGTCTCAGAAACATTTGAATGAATAGGTAAACTAATAAAGTAACAAGTAAACTTCATTTAATTAAAATTTTCTTAAAATTTAATGTTGGGGCTTAATGAGGTTTATAGGTAATAAATTTTATTTTTATATGAGGGGAAAAAATCTACCTTGCCAAATTCACAGTTGAAATGTGCCTACCAGCTGGGTGTGGTGACGCATGCTTGTGATCCCAGTACTTGGAAGGCTGAGACAGGAGGATCGCAGGTTCGCGGCCAGCCTCAGCTATTTAGTGAAGCCCTCTGCAACTTAGTGAGACCCTGTCTCAAATTAAAGAATAAAATAGGGATGGGGGTGTAGCTCAGAGGTAGAATGCCCCTGGCTTCAATCCCTAGTGCCACAAACACACATAAAAAAAATGTACCTACCTTTTGTAAGAGATAGGATTGTAGAATTTGACAGATTCTGAAGTGGTGAAACTTCAGCAGGGCATTCTAATTAACAGAATTTTCCGTCTTACTTAGTTTGAAGTAGCCTATGTCAGGATTTATGAGAATATCACAGTTGGGGCCTGTATTGCAGTCTCTTAACATCCTGTGAGGTAAGGTTATTTCCCCATGCAATCTATAGAGCCTATCAAAATCAGATTTGTTTTGTTTAGTTGAAAGTAAGAAAGGCAGAAGATATTTTCAAATACCTGGAAACTTTCTGAAATTCTATTAGTGTATTCTAAAAACATCCTATGGGCTGGGTATGTAGCTCTGTGGTAGAGCATATTCCCAGCACGTGCAAAGGGCCTGGGTTCTATCCCCAGCACCACCGAATGTGTGTGTTTCTTTTCAAAATATATTAGTATCAACAAATAAGTAAGTGCTCTGATAAAGTGTGAAATCCCAAGCTTTTATCGCAGGGATGACTGACTGTGACTCACAATACTTTTTTTCTTTTCTCAACTCTTTGGGGTTTTTTATGTTGAATGCACCCTAAAAATATTAGTTATTTATGCATTCTAGCTTTATGAATTATTGTTATATGAGATTTTACTCCAGTGTGAATTTCAATCGGTGTCACATATGTGGGACATTTTTCTTGACAAGTTTATCTGTGTTGACTTTCCATTACTGTAACAAAATATCTAAACTAATCAACTTAAGAAGAGGAAAGGTTTATTTTGTCTCACAGATTCAGAGATATTGGTCCATGTTGGGTAGGCTCTGTTGCTTTGGGGCCTGAGGTGAGGCAGAGCACCATGGGGGAGCCCATGGTGGAACAAGCTGCTCACTTCATGGTGGCTGGGAAACAAAAAGAGAGAGACTGAAAGACCAGCTTCCCACATTCCCCTGCAAGGTTATGCCCCCAATAAACTACAACCTCCCACTAAGTCCCACCTTTTAAAGTTTCTACCGCCTCTTAATACCAAGCTGAAGGCTAAGCCTTTAGCATATGGGCCTTCAGGGGACATTTAAAGCCCAAAGTACAGCATTCTACCACTCAACCCCAAAGGCTCACATTCATCTCACCATGCAAGATGCATTCAGTCCATCTCCGAGACTCCCCAGTGTTTTAACCATTCTAGCTTGCTCAGAATCCCAAGTCTCCTCTGAGTCGCAAGGTGAACTCAGCTGTGAGTCCCTGTAAAAACAAAAAAATGCACGTTACATACTTCCCATATCCAGTGGCACAGGGTAAACGTTCCCATTCTGAAAGGGAGGAATGGAAAGTAATGAGGGATCTCTCTGGTCAAACAACACCTAAAGGCAACAGGGCAAATGTTAAGTCCTGCTTCCCCATGTCTGGCATCTGGTGCTCACTGTGGCAGGATGGGGGCTCCCAAGGGCTGGGGCAGCCCCAGAGCTTTGCTAGTTGCAGCCCACATGACCTCTCCTTCAGGCTGACCTTGCAGGCTGCCTGCAGCTTCCCTCAGCAGGGACACTCAACAGGCAGAGTGTGAATGCAGCAGAAGAAAACAAAATAAGGAGTGATTAGCAGTCTACATTTGCTGCCTATCAGTGTGTGTCTTCTCTCCTCTGTGGTAGTTCTCCTTTGGTCTACACCCCCACACACACAATTACCTGGACCCTACCCTTCTCAAAGAGCCATTACTATGAGAAAAAAAATTTTAATTTTTTCATATGGACAAATGATCTTTACTATTGTATGGTATGAATAAAATCATAAGAATCATATCTTCAGAAGTCAAGTGCACAAATTAAATTACACATCTTATAGAATCTATCAGTTAACATATAAGCCAATTTATAGGCTAATAATAACAAGCCACATCATTGAATATTATTTGACTTTATCCCATAGACTCTTTGTTCTAAAATACAGAAATGTTGAAGAGTTCATAAATCAGAGATTTGCTTTGAAAAAGTAATAATTGTTCATATAGGGTGATTTCCAGGTATACTATTAAGCTGCCATGTAATGAACTGGAATAATTAACTATTTTTCTTTATTTTAGGTGATGGTATTTGTACATGCTCGAAATGCCACTGTAAGAACAGCCATGTCTCTAATAGAAAGAGCAAAAAATTGTGGCCAGATTTCCTGCTTTTTACCTACTCAAGGACCTGAATATGGACATGCAGAAAAACAGGTAGGGTACAAATGACAGCGAGATGACAAGAACTAAAGCACCTAATGTTCCACATATACCTGATATTTTATATATGAAAGATCCACCATCTATAAATTCCAAGAAACTGATTTTACAGATTTATTGCCTTTTTTCTTGATTTATTAATCTTTTGAAAGGTCCAACTGCATGACGTATTTACATCTTACTTCCGTCACTATGGTTATAATAATGTGCTTATTCATACTTTTTAAAATGTAGTTGAAATATAAGATATAGTTAAGTTTCATAAAATATATTAACATCTAATGGCTTTATTATCTTTCTTTTAAAAAGTGAACAATTTTTTTTAATTTTTCAGTTTTAACTTCAAAGGTTAACATTGATAGATTTCACCTAAATAAACAAAAGGTCTTTTTAGAATAAAAGGAATCCTGAGACCAGAAAGTTTGAAAATGCTACCTTGCTACTCATTATATGCTCAAAGTACTAAAAAGCCTGGGATCACCTGCATCCTTGTTAGAAAATCAGAACTTTGGACTGACCTCAGGCTTATTACCAAATCAGAATCTGCATTTCAGCCAGATTCCCAGCTAATTCTATGCACATTACACTTTTTAAAAGTACTGCTCAGCTGAGCCAGGTGGCACACACCTATAATCACAGAACTTAGGAGGCTGAGACAGGTGAATCACAGGTTTCAAGCCAGCACACAGGAACTCAGGGAGATCCTATTTCAAATAAAAAATAAAATAGAGCTGGGGTGTAGCTGAGAGGTGGAACACCCCTGGTTCAATCCCCGGTTAACAAAACAAAACAAAAACAGAAGAAGCACTGCTCTGGGTAATTTGAGTATTAATAGTATCTTAAGATTTATTTAATTATGTATGTCAATTCAATAATTTACATCAAGATTCGGAAGTAGGGCCAAGGTTTCCCACTTGGTTTTATAATTCAAGTTTTATTAGAAGCCCGGCGTGGTGGCGCATGCTTGTAATCCCCGTACTTGGGAGGCAGAGACCAGAGGATCCGGGTTCGCCGTCAGCCTCAGCTACTTAGCGAGGCCCTCCGCAACTTTGTGAGACCCGGTTTCAAAATAAAGTATATAAAAAAAAATAGGGCCGGGGATGTAGCTCGGAGGTAGAATGCCCCTGGGTTCAATCCCTGGTACCGCAAAAAAAAAAAAAAAGTTTTATTAGAACACAGCCAAACCCATCCCTTTATTATCTATGGCTGCTTTCTTGAACTACAATGGAGGAATTGTGACACAGACTATAAGTTACTCTCTGTTATTTTATAGAAAAGGTATGCTGACCATAATTTAAAGCAATAAAAATAAATTTAGAACAACAAAATATTCATTTTCTTTATTCTTTTACTTTATAAGATTTCCTATTGTATACTGTTTATTACATAGCTTTGTATTCTTCTGGTTATTTATTAATCATGAATTTATGAAAGTCTTTGAAAAGTCAAATTGGTATTTATAAGTCTTGTTTCATTTCTCTGGAAATAAGAAGCAGACTATTGTATTTGAAAGCCAAGCTTTGAGAGCCACCTTGTGGATTACTGGTTACTTTATACTTTTCAATGCTGAGAGCTGTTGCTGTTCTAGATAAGTCAGTGTTTATTATTTAATTGTTATAATAATGTTTTAACATTTACTGAGTGTTTACTAGTGCTAGACATTGTTTTTATTGCTTTATATAATTCATTCTATCCTCACAACAAGCTACAATGGAGGTTTGTACTATTATTATCCCTTGATGTAACATATCTGTAAGTAATTCAAATATAGTATGAAATGATCTATAGCATACAATTAAAATTTATATAGAGACATTTTCAAGTTATTTTTATTTGAAGCAATGTCACTGAACACTAAACCTAGATCACTATGCCAAAAAAGAAACAATATGAAGAAAAGTAGTCTAAATACAGTTGGGGCACACTTGAAAATCCCCAGTCATTTTTATTACACCTTTTTTTTTGCGGTACCGGGGATTGAACCCAGGGGCGTTCTACCTCCACGCTACACCCCCGGCCCTATTTTTTTTTTATACTTTATTTTGAAACCAGGTCTCACGAAGTTGCAGAGGGCCTCACTAAGTAGAGAGAGAGAGAGACAAGGAGAGAGAGAGAGAGAGAGAGAGAGAAAGAAAGAGAGAGAGAGAGCTGAGGCTGGCTGCCAACCTGGATCCTCCAGTCTCTACCTCCCAAAGTACTGGGATTACAAGCGTGCGCCACCACGCCTGGCCAATATTATACCTCTTTTATATTTTTATTATACTTGATTTTTATCCTGATACAGCTGTTATTGGGAATTTTTAAAATATGAATGAATTTCCCACATTTATTGAGTACATGTTTTCAAGGGAACATTGCTGTGTTTACCATTATACCATTTTATTCCCAACCCTTCATATAGTACTTGTCTGATAGTGGGTACCCCCACATATTTTTTTTTGGCTTTTATTCTTTTAAGGCATTATAAAAGATGATTTCATTTTAATTTTGTCATTTGATCTATACCACCATTCTGCCCTTTAAAGATTCTTCTCCCCATTTTATAGATAAACTAAAACTGAAAATACATATTTTTCCCAGACACTCTTGTCACTTTACTGTGTCCTATTCACACAAACACATCAAATCTAACCTGGGACTTTCTAAAGCCTAGGCGCACTGAGTCTTTTTTTTTTTTTAATAAAATGGAAGACTTTCTCTTCAACCTAACTATATTGCTCACATCTTCTAAAGACAGATTTTAAAAAGTGAGCCTCTTCACAGAACACATTATAATGAAATGATCTTGAAGAGCGTGATGGTACACACGCTCTGGTACACACACTCAGGAGCCTCGGGCAGAGGCATCACAAATTCAAGGCCAGCCTGGGCAACTTAAGAAGACCCTGTCTCAAAATAAAAGTTTAATAAAGAGTAGGCTAGAGATATATCAGTGATAGAACTTGCCTGGCGCGCGCATGCGCACACATGCACACACACACACACACACACACACACAATCTTTCTGAATGTTTTCTTTATGATTATTTTTTCAGTGCTAGTCATACATTTCTTATTTCCAAAGTACCCTTTGAGATTGAATAGTATTAACTTTCTAGCAATTCCAAGGAAACTATTATTGTGATGGTAGGAGATATTTCTTCCCGTTTTGAGAAGTAGGAAATTAGGTACTCAAAGTATTAAAATAAAATCAGAAGATAAACTTGCTGTGGTGGTACACAGTAACTTAGTCTCATGGCTCCTGTGAATGTGAATACGGCTAAATCCCTAATCATGCCACAGTGATATTTTACCCCTCAGTGTAACATAGCATCTCAATTCCTGACTTGCCAACTAAGACTTTTAAAAGCACTTCTTTGCAGTTTAGTTTTGTTTGGGTTTTTGGGCAGTATTGGGAATTGAACACAGGGCCTTGCTCATGCCAAGCAAGTGTGTTACCACTGGACTACATCCCCAGCCCTTCTTTGCAGTTTTATTCAATACAATATAACTTCATTTGTATAAATAATAAATAAAACTCCACTAAGAAATCCCCTCTCTCTCACTCCCTCCCCACTTCTTGCCTCCTCATACCATTCCCATCTTTAATATCAAAGTCATCTCCACATGAAAAACCACCTGTATTTCCAAACTGCCCAGTTCAACAAGAAGGCAGGGAAAGGAAAGTGAAGTGCCCGCAGAGTAGTCTAAGCTCTAGACATGGAGCATGCGGTTCCCCGGGCAAGGGAGTGGCTCAGGAATTCTAAATGAGGCCTAGAGGAAGAGGACATAGTAACAGAACGCTGTGACTTTACCTTTAGAAACTCTATGGCCTTAGACATCTAAACTTATCTGAAACTTTCTTTTCTATTAGATGGAATGATAATGCAGCATTTAATACCTATTCGAGTGGTTTTCTGTTAGAAACAAAATGAAATGATATATGAAATTATTTTGGAAATTGGCTGAAAATGATAAGACGTTACATATCATATCATAGAAATCCATTTTCAGAAAATACATACTAACAACTAAATTTCAAAATGGCAAAAGGATGATGGACAATATGAAGACAATTTCCTTAAGTTAACCATACATGTTCTTACTTTTTTAAAAACATCTTATCTCCATAAAGATACCCTCTCAAGAAACCACTGTTTTTATAAAACAGAACATACCTCAAGGCATAGTAGCAGCTTACATTTATAGTAGTGTGTCATTAGGTATGCCAATATTTTCATTATTGAGCCATTTTTTGCATTACAATTTTCATTTTAAGTTAATATTTCAGTTAGAGTCTTCAAATTCTGTTTCACTCAAGATCTCAGTCAGATCTCTTTTTTTTTTTCCTTTAGGGACAAAGTTCGTAATAGTCTTTAAATATTCTAATACTGGATTGAGTATTTCCACCCACTCCTATACTGAACTCCTCTGACTTACAGGCATTGATGTAGATTCAATTTTTTCCATATATCAGTGATTTGAAGAGTTTTAGGTAGAAATTGTCTATCATTCAATGGGCCTAATGAATGTAGTTACTAGAAATATCTATTAAACAAGTTATATGTAACTTTAAGACTTTTTATTAACTCGATCTACCAGTAATCTCCTTATTTTCATAGAGTCACCTTAGCCTTTGCCTGAATCGATGGCAGCTGGAATCAGTGGAACTTTGCTACGTTGTATGATACTTAATATTAACAGCTTCTTCTATCTCTACCTCTGCAGCATCACAGCGTTACTATGGCCAAGCAAAATTAGAACTTCCTTTCTGGAATAGGTGATTTCTCTTCACTAAAGACAGTAGCAGGGGTGTGTAATAGCTTTCTTTATCTTGGTTTTCACTTTATATCCAAAATATTATCTTCTCAGAGTTTATTCTTTCCTCACCATGTATCATCAACCTCATTTCATCTTGGAGGCTAATACAGTAATTCTGCTGTCTGTTGCAGCCACACAGAAAGGATATCAAAAGGATTTTTTTTAATAAAGTAAAAGAAAATTAGACTTTTTAATTGGATTTTTTTGAAGCATGACTTTTTCAGTGGAATATATACCCAACCTCATAGAATAAAGGTCTTGGATCTAGGTAAACTTGGGTTTTGATTTTTTACTTAAAATCTCTATCATATCCTTTTCAAACTTCCTTAAGCCATAGTTTTATCACAAAGTGACAATAATGCCAATACCATTAGATTTTTATATTAAATAAGGTACTATATACCTCACCTGACACATAGAACACACTCTATAAATGGCTATGAGCTTTCAAAGGGAAGAAGATAGATTAAGGAATGATAGATGTGAAAACATTTAATTTAAAGCTTTGGAACAGTAAGAAATAATAATGAATTGGAAAAGGCAGTCAATAAACAGGTTGGTAGAAATATTATTAACAGCTACAATAGACTATTTAATATCTCCATCATGTGTGCACTTGTTAAATTGAATAACTAAAGCATGCCATTTCCAGTAAGCAAATGAGTTAACAAGAAGAAACAAGATGAGTAAACAATCTTTGTATTAAAAAAATTATTAAATGAAATTAAGCGAGTTAGAAGATTATATATTCTTAAACCCAATAAATCATCAAAAACTAAACATGATAATGCCCAATTCTGGAGATAAGTTGAGGATTGGCATACTCCTAGATTCCATTAAAAAACATTTTGTAATATATTTTAATAGCCATTCTTGTTTCAGAGCCTTTAACCTCAGAATATTTTTCAAGAACAGATTAAAAGACAGTTACTCTATACCAAGATTTTTAGTTCAATACATATTTATAATAAGAAAATGTATAGGCATCACACATATATAACAGTAGTGAATTTTAAATATGGACAATTCAATTAAATATTATGTACTTTATTAAGAATCATTATTTTAGACTGTATAACACAACATTCGGTTCTAAACTAAAATGTCAGTTTTCAAGTATCACATGCCAAGTGCCTTTGTAAATGATAAGTGACTGAACACGGCAGGACCTGAGACACAGGCAAGACACAGAGGATTTAGAAATAAATAATTATAGCCGGGCGTGGTGGCGCACGCTTGTAATCCCAGTACTTTGGGAGGCGGAGACCAGAGGATCAGGGTTCAAGGCCAGCCTCAGCTCTCTCTCTCTCTCTCTCTCTCTCTCTCTCTCTTTCTCTCTCCCCCTGTCTCTCTCTCCCTGTCCCTGTCCCTGTCCCTCGATCTCTCTCTCTCTCTCTCTCTCTCTCTCTCTCTCTCTCCTTAGTGAGGCCCTCCGCAACTTCATGAGACCCGGTTTCAAAATAAAGTATAAAAAATAGGGCCAGGGGTGTAGCTCAGAGGTAGAACACCCCTGGGTTCAATCCCCGGTACCGCAAAAAAAAAAGAAAGAAATAATTATATTTATGGATGGATTTAAAGAAAAGAACAGTTCAGTGCCTGCACAAAAGAGAAACAGATTAATTTAAGCCAGTGGTCTCAAATTTTAAAAGCCAGTGATAAAACTAAAGGGTATTCTGAGGAGAGAAGAAAGAGACCATGCGTAAAAGACAGCACTAGATATATTTGGAGATTGAGACTGTCTCTTTTCACTGGAATGTAAGGTTCATAGAGGGCTCAGCATGCAGATTTTGGTCAGAATATGGAGGACTTAAATTCTATGCTTAGGCTTTCAGACTTTATGGGCAGCACAAAGCTATTGAAGATTGTTAAAGAGCCAAGTTGGATGACCAGAATTCAAGTGCTAAGCCAGGCGTGGTGGCCCACGCTTGTAATCCCAGTACTTTGGGAGGCGGAGACTGGAGGAACGCCCCTGGGTTCAATCCCTGGCACAGCAAAAAAAAAAAAAAGAATTCAAGTGCTAAAAAGTAAAGATTCATTTTCCTCCAAGCAGGGGGCATTCCCATAAGCAGGTGTTCATGTTAGTGTCGTCCAGCATGTAGCTGTCTTTGAACAAGTGAGACTCTTTTTTTAAAGAACATAGTAAGTAACACTGGGATATTCTTATTTCTTTTTTTTTTCTTATTTCTTTTGTTATTATTTTTAAGTAAATTTATTTTCCTGAAACTTTCTTTCCTGTGCTTTAAAATATATTTTAGAAGTATCGAATTTCTTCTGATAAATTTAAATATCTTGTTAGGGAACCATCCTGTTTTGGAGAAGTATGTTCATTGCAGTATTATTGTTATTTCATTTGAAAATACTTGAGTAGTGGAAACATTCTAAAGATATAAAGATTAAATGAGCAAAGTTAAATATCCCTAGGGCTACAGAAATTTATACTGATAAAATTTAAAGTTCAAAATCATTTCATAGTTTGATTTTTTAAAATTTTCTTTCAATATTTAAAGCAGCTAAATGAATAAAGAAAATACAACTTTAGATGAGATTTATCTTTTGTTAACCAGGGTGCTCTTTGGAATACTAACTTGTTTCTGTATTATTGTGCTATAGTAATAATCAGGATAGCCCTTGTGGGAACCAAGAACATCAAGGGATATATCATGGAACAGAGCATGTGGAAAGGAGTATCTCCTTTCTCCTAAATTAAAGTGAATAATTAACATGGCCAGGTCAACAGAAGGAAATTGTTTATGGGGATTCAGCTAGTCTGTGTCATTGTGAATTGATTGTATACATATAAGCCTCAAACTGTTTTTGGTGGTGAATACTCAGCAAATATTTACCAGATCAATAGGTATCAAGTTAAATAGACTCTGTTGAAACGTGTTTATAGTGGACTGAGGAAGACATGCATTATACAGTGAGAATTCAGTAAAGGAAACAAAAGCCATTCTACATACATTTTCAATAGAAAAGTACCCAGAAATTTTAGGTACTTATCAGAAATTTGTTATGATTGGAAGAGTATAAGTCCAGGGCTACCACTAGAATTTTTGAGTTTAAAAATTAGTCACCATGATGGTGATCAGCAGTTACAAAGCCACAGCTGTCAATATAGATGCCTTTTAGCATGCATGAGCAACTAGAAAACCAAATTTTGCATGTATGGTACTTCCGTTATAACCTCATGTCTCCAAGATCTTGCTCACCAGAAAATGACAACAGCAGGAAGATGGTTATCTCTGCATTTCCACTATCCAAGTCTCACACGAGTGCATTTCATCAGCTGAACAGACTTCTACATTTACTGCCCTGACTACGAGAGATCTAAAACATAGCATTTTTATTTGCAGTCCATGCAATACAGGGAGACTCATACAAGGAGGTGAGAGTAGATTTTGTGTGCTGATTAACATTCTTTGCTTTAGTTAGGAATAGAAGTATTTTCAGGAAGAAAAATTAGCTGTCCCTTTACCCTTATGGATTTATAATCTGGAAGGACAGAGATTAAATGACCACTTTAATTGACTTTAATTGCATTTATAATATATAGGAATAAGGTGCTAAGCAAAAGTAAATTTGTGGGATCTGATCTAGACTGATGATGTTATCTCACCAACAAAGTGACATGTAAGCTCAGATCTGAATGGGTAGAAAGAGCAAAGAGGATAGACAGGTATTTAAGGAAAAGGCCCAGATATCAGAAAAACAGTAGCACATTGAGAGAAATGGGGGAAAAATAAAGTTAAAATGAAGAGAATAATGGGGAATGGCAGATGGCCAGTGTGTGGCTTAAGGTGAGACCAATGTTGTAGGCAAAGACCAGACCATGAGGGCCCTGTATATCATATTACAGATTTAGTGTTTTGTCTTCAAAGCAGTAAGTAATGATTAGAGAGGAAGGGCATGGAGCAATAAGAATGGTGTTGGTAAAAAAAGATCACTACACACAAACAGGACAAGATCATTTTGATCTGAATTTATTGGGGAATATTTGTGAAATATTACTAGGACTTGGAATATGGAGAATTGAGGAAGAAAGATCTAGACATTTCTGACTTGTAAATGATATTACTAGGACTTTGTTAATGTGGTATGGAGGATTGAGGAAGAATGATCTAGAATTTTCTCACATATATGTGGCTTGCATTGCTGAGTGGGTAGTTGGGTCATGAAGGAAAAAGAGTAATAGAGGAATTAGTTTGAGGGAAGTATATAGATCGTTACTTTCATTTGGACATGCTAAGGTTGAGCCTGTGATACTTAGAGATGCTGAGTGACTATCTGGGTGGATATATGAGTCTAATATATCAGGAACACATTCTGGTTTGGAGAGGGGAAACCACTGGAGTAGACGTGAGTGATAAGAGAACCCAGGACCAAGTTATAAGAGCTCAAATATTAATGTGCAATGTGTGCATGTATGATGTTCATACCCTGACATATATCAAAATGTATAATTACAATGCACCAATAAATGAACATAAAAAAAAGATTAGATGTAGGAAGATGAGCCAAAAAGCAAAAAGGGAGCCTCTAGAACATTGGGGTAAACTCAGGGGAGTATAATGTCATAGAGACCAAGGAAAAGAATGTTTCAAGGAGAAGGGAGACATCATATACACTGAGTGCTGCTGCAAGTGGTCAAGTAGTGAGAGCTGCAAAGCAGTCACTGTGTTTAGCAACATGGAAGATCTTGGTAACCTTATTTAGAAGCTGTATCATTCATGTGGTGAGGAGCAAAACCTAGATCAAGTTGGTTGATGAGTAGAGAAATTAAAAATTCAAAAGTAGCTATCAATTTTGAGAAGCTAATTTGTATACAAAAGGAAAATGAATAGTATGTAGGAAATATGAAATAATATCTAGAAAGGTAAATATATTCTTTTCAAGGTGGAGGTGATTTGTTAATATTCTGTGGGAACTATCCAAAAGAGAGTAAGAAGAAAATAAAATTCATTAGTTATACATATGAGAAAGAGAAGAGACCATAGATAATAGAAGAGTCTAGAGAAGTCAAGAAGCATTGGAATCCAAAGAACCACTGAAGAGATTTTTATTCTATATGAGGAAGGGTACTTATAACTAAAGGAAAGGTTGAAATGGTAGGTCTGATCTGATGCAAATGAGTTTATAGGTGCATGGTGGGAATATAAGAGACTTTTCTCTGGTGGCTTCTATCTTCTTTATGAAGTAGATATTAAGGTCATTCTATGAGAGTTAAGGGTAGATGAGATGGTCCGAAGTTGGAGGGAAGTAGATAACTTGTAATAGAAACATTGTGTGGCCTGGGAGAACAAAATGACTGTGAAGAAATTGCAGGATTAGCCGGGCGTGGTGGCGCATGCCTGTAATCCCATTGCTTGGGAGGTGGGCACAAGAGGGTCACAGATTTGAGGCCGACTTAGCAAGATCCTGTTTTAAAATAAAAAATAAAATAGAGCGGAGGGTGTAGTTCAGAACTACACCCCTGGATTCATTCCCCAGTACCACATCCACACTTAAAAAACAAAAACTGCAGGATTTCTCCTCCTCAATGTCAAGGGCTTATTGAGATTGTATTAATCTAGAACAGTCTCAAGTTACCATTCTACATAATTTTTCTCAAGCAGTAACTGTCTTGGTTCCTCCAAGTTTAGCATTTTGCCAGTCACTTATTACCAAAGGGCAAATAAGTTAAGAAGTTGGCAAGAGTGTGATTGAAATATTAGTCTCTGCTATCTAAGATGTAGAAAGAATAAGAATAAAAGCCAGGTTGGGTAGTAGAGGAGTATTAGTATGATACAGCTGATGAATAGAAAATAGAAGAATTGTGACCCAGCAGTGTCATTAAGGATAGAGAATGGGCTTAGAAAAATTAATTGGACAAGCTTGAAATATAGGAGCTTTGGCTCGAAATTAGGGTATTTGTTCCTATGATTTTGGAAGTAGTACAGTTGGGGATTAATGACAAGACCTAGGTATAATTATTGGTATTGCTGAGTTGGGTTAGAGAAAATACCACTAGAAATGAGGGTGTTAAGGCATTTAGGAGTGAGAATTTTGGATGTCCACATGGAAAACCCTGTCAGCTAAAATGATGACAGGAATTGGGGTGGAGAAAAAGACTATGAGCTATAGGTGCCAAGTCTTCATTGAATAAGGTTGGGTGGCAGGTGACATAGCTAGATGGCTTTTACAGAAGGAGCATACATATGGTCCAGAGCTGGTGATGGAGAGGAGAGACACCGTCTCCCACCTCTTAAGAGGGATCGTGAGAAAAGTCCCTAGAGAAGATTCAGGTCTTAGTTAAGGCAAGGGAGAAGATAGAGTTCGCGATCAATTTGTGGCAGTTCCAGGGAGTATAGTTATGTTTCAGACACTAGCATGAAAAAATAATAGAGAGTAGGGAATTGAGATGAGAGCAAAGAAATACCAAGCACTATGGGGGCAATGGTATAACAGATTACTGGTTCCCATTACCAATTTACATGCCATTTATCAGAATCAGAATCTCTGAAACTAGATCCCCTAAAATCATTAACATGATCCTCAGAGATCTCGATCATAGCCCAAATTAGAATGTCTGTTTTAGTTGATCTGGTGAACAGATGACTATGGACCTTATTCTGTTAACAGTGGTGGGAGGCATGATGAGTTTCCTTCTCATAGCCTCACCACGGACAGAGCATTGAAGGTCTTAGCTCTCTTGGCATAGATGCCAGAGGACCAGTCTCAGATATCTCTTTGAACAAGGTTTAAAAATTTGAACTAGAGAGAGAAAGAAAATGGAAAACAGTAGAGCAAAAATAACATACTATATTCCCAAGATCTTCAAACTCCTTTGTCAAAAGAGAAGCCAGAAGCTGGATTCTGCTCCTAATGGTGTAAGCAAGTCCTTTCGTAATGACTTAAGCCGACCTTCTCATGGTGTCTAACTTATAAACACGGAGTGAGGAAAACAGCACTCAAAAAGGATGAGGATTTTGTCATCTTTTTCCTGACATTGATAAGGCATCCTCACTAATGATTATGGGAAAGAAGGGTGCCATCTGGGGGACAATAGTTGCCTCTTCCTGGTTAAATTTTAATTTTTGTAATTGAAGTCAAATTATTCCTTCCTCAGCAGAATGGACTTGAAATTATTCATATTAAAGCATACTTTATCAATATAAATTACCTCAGAAGGCTTACAAAAGCCACCATAAATTATGCACTTTCAGCATGCTTTTTCTTTAGGGGCGTTTGTATCTGAACTAAAGTCCTTGTGCTGTGTGTGTGTGTGTGTGTGTGTGTGTGTGTGTGTGTGTGCGCGCGCGCATTTGGTCTTGTGCTTTAAAGAAAAGCAACAACAACCACCAAAGAAAACTCTGGTTTCCTTTAATATCCTCAGTTGCTTGCTGTCAGTCTTTAAAAAAAAAAAATCATGTTAATCATGTATTTGTGTTAGTTTGGAAGTCAACTTTGGGAAGTGGTTACATTTTAACCTTATTTTTAAAAGTACACTGATTTTTCATCTGGCAGATTGGAAAAAGATACATAAATTCATGGAAGAAAGTTCTGCATGCTTTCAGTGGGAAAAGAATATAGAACCCTTTGTATGCTAATGGATTATCTTCGTGGTTGTCCATTCCATTCTAATTTTACTGGCTTATAAATCCCTCTGTGGGAAGTCACTTGTGAAAAGTGGGAAGATAAAATCAGAGGAAATCAAGCTTAGACCATTCTTTTGTACTGGATTTCATGTGTAGAAACACTTGATCCAGAGAATATGGTATGGTATTGGATCTCAAATGGCTTCCTCACAGAACCCAATACTCTGTTCAGAGAATGAGAACAAGGTAAATTCTTTCTCTGCAGTTCTTCCGAGGGTAGCAAAGCCAGGACTCCACATCACGCTAGTTCTAGAGAACCAGGTGGAAAAGCAGGGATTGTTCTGAAACTTGACAAAGCAGCAGACATCTTGTAACAAACAACTTTAGCTCCATAACTCATGGTCTTAATCATCTATTCCCCATTCATTTCTCCATAGGAAACTTCTAATTTTTTTTAAAAAACTCCTTATGTATCTTATAAGGAAATAATTGTTTTTTACAATGACTGTTGTGTGTGTTTGCATGTGTATGTTTTAGTGTGAACAGATTGGATCATGGTATATACACTTTTTGTCTCCTTTTTCATTTTTTTGTTTCTTTTTTTATCGTGGAGATATTTCCAAATCAACACAGGAAAATTGTTCCATTCTTTTAACAGCTGCACAGCATACTACAATGGTGGATTTTACCCTGTCCTGTATTGACGGATACTTTTGGTGTTTCCAGTTCTTTTTGTTTACTGCTGTCAACATCTTTGCTCATTCTCTTGGCATTTACAACTTATATACACTGGGAAAATTCATAGCAGTGCAATTTGTCCGTCATGCAGTTCATGCCTTTAAAATTTTGGTGAATGGTCCCAAGCTGCCCACAAGAGAGTGTTCCAGCATACATTTCCTCTAACAGCTTCTTCTGCCTATGTAACTGTGCCAACACTGGGCAGTGACAGGTTTTTAAGTTTATGACAGATTAATAGAGAATAACTGTAGTACATTATTATTTTGACTGGCATTTTTAAATTGAGTGACACTGGGCATTTTCTGTATTGGCCATTTGTATTTCTTTTTCTACAACCTGTTTTTTCATATTCTTGGTTCATTGTGTACTAAATTGCACATTATACCATATATGTTACAGATAATTTTCTCTAGTTAACATTTTATTTATATTTTTGTTTGTTTATGAGTATTTTGCCATATAGAAATTCTGTCAATTTATCTATGGTCTCTGGGTTTTATATCTTACTCATAAAAGCCATTCATAGATTATCCATGATTTCTTTGAGCACTTTTAAATTTTTTAATTTTATTTTTACTATTAAATCCTTGATCTATATGGTACTTATTCCAGATAGTGATGAGCCCATTATCTCTTTCTAAATGCCCAGATTTTTCCTATTGATCCTAAATTTTAATATGGAAATGACTCATATTTACCTGAGTCAATTTCTGAGCTTTCTGTTCTATCTTATTGACCTTGCTCGTTCTTCTCTGATCAGGTGCTAGCAATACAAATATAAATAAACCATGATGCCATTGTCTTACATGACAGTATAATAAATGTCATAAATAAGAGGTCTTTAGCTTTGTCCATATGCCTCTATTATAAACACATCATATTTTAAGGAAATTGTGTGTTAGTCTGTCGTTTTTATCAGTCTGCAAATTGTCCTATGCTCAGATTTTGTCTTAAATTTCTTTGTATTCCTAAGATCTAACATATGATAAATATATGTTTTTACTTAAGTGATCTTCTCTGATTCTTAAAAAAGTTCATTTTTTCCTTAGTCACTATCATGTTTCATAAATTTTTAGAAGGTACTTTTCTTAAGAATGTAAATTATTTAATATAGTAATGATCATGTTTAGCATGAAATAACCTCATATGGTCAAATTGTACAACTATATTGTACATAGATGAATAAAAATATTACTGTAAGTATCTTCCTGTAAGAAATTTGACCCTTAAACTTCTGTGTGCATGAAAATAGTTTGAGGTGCTCATTAGATATATACATTCAAGAACATAGAAATATGTTTAATATCATTAACTATTAGGGAAATGCAAATTGAAACCATGAGCTGATACTACCACACACCTATTACAATGGCTGAAATTAAAAAAATTAATGACAATTTCAAGTACAGACAAGCATAGGGAGCAACTGGAACTCTCATTCATTGCTGATGTAAATACAAAGCTACAGCAGCCACCCTGGAAATGATTTGCCAGTTTTCATAAAGTTAAATATACATTTACCATATGACCCAGCAGCTCCATTACTGGTATCTACATTAAGAATGAAAACATATTCTTATATATTTATAAATGTATATTAATGTTCATAGAGTCTCTATTTATAATTACCCAAACTGGAAACAACCTAGTTGTCATTCTGTGGGAGATTAGATTAACAAAATGTGATATGCCCATCCATACCATGGAATACTATTTGGCAATAAAAAGGAATGAATTACTAATACAACAACTTTCATGAATCTTAAAGACCTGAAGCTGTGTGAAAGAAACCACTCTGGGAAGTGTATATACTGTTTCATTCTGTTTACATAATATTCTTGAAGTGACAAAACTGTAAGGATGGAAAACAGATCAGTCAGTGGACGCCAGAGACTATAGATGGGAAGAGTTAACTATAAAGAAATACCACAAGGAAGTTTTTATTATGAAGAAACTGTTCTGTAGCATGATAATGGTGTTAATTACACAAATAGATACATGTGTTAAAATTCATAGAAATGTACACCAAAAGTGGAAAAATAGTCACCTTTACTGTATGAAGATTTTTTAAATAAGATTTTTTAAGTTGGAAATCCCTGGATCTCATCCCCAAAGATTCCAGCTCATTTGTACTGTGAACTAGGTCAGACCACAAATGGAAAATTCAGATTCAAAGATTAAGAATAAACAACCCAGACTGGTTTTAAGATTGCTGTCACATCAGGTTTCTGCTGAACCACTGGAAAAACAATGCACAGAATATGTAAGAATGGAGATAAAAGAGGTGACCTTTAAGTGCCTCCGAGCTGCCCAGAGGCCAGAGCGATGCACTTGGTGGCACTGCAGCTGGTTGAGTGTGGAACCCACCTGGTTAGAGTAGAAAGTGCTGTGTCAGCACCCCAGCTCCACTTACTACCTTCTGAAAAAGTCTTGCTGCAGTTATATACTTCCTTTAATTTTTTTTCCTGGATCGTTGGTGCCCTAGCCAGCCTACCCAAGTCCTACCTCATTTGGGGTCGTCCAACGAATCTCCGTTTATGATAAACATACCATGATATTCCAGTGCAGGGGGTCCACAGACAGCAGACTTTGCCTGAAACAAAGAGCAGTTCAGCGGTACAATTTGTGCAGACCTTCTCCAAGCAAGGTTTTAAATTCCTTTGTTAGCTCCAGGTGTCTACTCTTGAATATTAGAGAAGTGGAGTAGGTAAAGTCTCCTCTCCCTACCTTTGGCCTCTGAAAGAGCTCTGTTTTGTTTTAGGAAATACTCCACAACAGACTTTATCCAAAGTCTTCCCCTATTCATCAGCACTTTTTTAAGAAGACTGACCATAGTAACAAATATCTCTTGTCTACAAAGATAAAAGTTGAGGCACTGCGATTCAAATGTAGTTAGTCAAAGTGTTTTTTAAAAAATTATTTCTACATGCTAACCACACTGCACAAAATTAAAACAATCTTATACTCCCATTGAAATTGGAAGAAGATAGTCTTTTGTGAACTATATGTGTAATTTGTTTGGGACTTTTAAAAGGTTCAAAATGAATTGGGTGGTGGCACATGCCTATAATCCCAGTATTTGGGAGGCTGAGACAGAAGGATTGCCAGACCAGCCTCAGCAACTTAGTGAGACTCTCAGCAACCTAGTGAGACCCTGTTTCAAAATAAGAAATAAAAAGGTTTGAGGGTGTAGCTTGGATAACTAAGACACACACGCACGCACATGCGCGCGTGCACACACACACGCACACATACACACACACACACACACACACACACACACACACACGCTCAAAATGTATGTTGTTATTTACTTAGTTGGCCACTAGATGGTGGTGTTTGCTAAAGTTTTTACCTTCAGTTGTAGAATTGAAGCAGATTTCCTAGAGAGTTAGCTATTTTCTTAGTTAACTATTGTGCATAGCCTAGGCTAGAACCCTGGTCTCCTGAAATCTCACTTCCTGCCAAAGTAGTGGTTCTTATATAAAAATACAGGAAATTTTTTCCAAAAGCTCTTAAATTGTTGATAATGAGCTTTTTCAAGAGTATTAACAAACACATAATGTGACATCCAAACGGAAGCTTTGACTATATAAACACTTTTTAAAATGTTAGTCTTAAGTCTTTGATTTTCAGAAATATATTTCCTATTGTATAGTGAGTCTTGAGTGAATTGTATAAATTCTGCTAAGGTACTTCTCCAGATTGCAGGTAAGCGTACCAAACGCTATGTCTGGGCTCAGACCAGGCCAAAGGGCAGACACCAGCGCGCAGAGCAGTTGTAGAGGTGAGCAAGACAGGTGGTCAGTGCCTTCCCATCAAAGCTCACCATGAACTCAGCTCCAGAAGAACAGTATCGGGTTTGCTGATTCATTGCAGTGAGGAACCCTGGGGAATCTAGTAAGAGGGACAAAAAGTTTCCAGGCCGTGGGTCTGGAATAGAAAATATAAAACCCTAAGTAGGTGTGTATTTGTCAGAAGAAACTCCAAGAAAAGTGGCCCATTGTGACTGGTTTAGATATGTGAGGTTAGGGAATGGCATTAATTTCCCTAGGGCCTTGCATTGTAAGGACTCTAGGCTTTTCTTTGGGACATAAATTTATCCATATTTTTAATAGAGTATTTTTGGAAGAATATGAAACCTATAATAATAATAATTGATTGTAAAAAGGGACAGCTGGACAAAAGAGATACTTGTTTTTCTCTTTATTCCTTTTGAATTATGTTTCATATTCTGGTATTTTTAGACTGATGACAGAAAAGTTAAATGATAGCTGTATAAAACATATACTAAGACTTAGTCATACTTTGAGATACTTAAAATAATTTTATGCTTTCTTCGATAAACTCATTCAACAGATAGGTTAAATAACAATTTACTCTAATACTAATTCTAATACTCTTTTATGTTTTGTTGACATCTACTCTAGGTGCAAAAGTCAAGAAATAAGCAAGTACGAGAATTATTCCCAGATGGCTTCAGTATTCATCACGCAGGAATGCTCCGGCAGGACCGAAATCTGGTTGAAAATTTGTTTTCCAATGGGCATATCAGAGTCCTAGTCTGTACAGCTACGCTAGCCTGGGGTGTAAATCTCCCTGCGCATGCTGTCGTTATTAAGGTAGGAGCTTACCTTCCTTTGCTCCTGGATTTGTGTGTATCTTAAAACAAACCTCTGGATTGATTTATTTAGAAAAATACTGTGATTTGGCTGTTTCATTGACTTTGAATGTTATTTATATAAGGTCAGAATTATTTTCTCCAATAAGAACTTAGTTTATATTGTGAAAATTTAACTCTATCACAGATGATGAAGGGATTAGTTAAAGTACACTTTTGAGATCTTGCCATATTTGCCCAATTTCCGTATTCAGCTCTTCGGGATTATATTTGTGTGTGTTTATGTAAATTTTTATTATCTTTTCCTCATCTAGGGAACACAAATATATGCTGCAAAAAGAGGCTCTTTTGTTGACCTTGGAATTCTAGATGTCATGCAGATATTTGGCCGAGCTGGACGACCACAATTTGACAAATTTGGGGAAGGAATCATTATAACAACACATGATAAACTCAGCCATTACCTCACTTTGCTCACTCAACAAAACCCAATTGAGAGTCAGTTTTTGGAAAGCCTTGCAGATAACCTAAATGCAGAGGTAAGATCTAATCAGTAAAAGGTTATAATAGAATCATCAGCTTTAATAATAATAAAATGGAAGTTGAGGTGGTTGCTATTTTGTAATATGTAGGAATACAGCTTATGCCATGTAGTCATAAGACAAAATAAGCCAAATAGCAGTATTGTTGGTTAACACACAGCAATATGAAATGTGGACAACACGACTGACAAGAACTGACAAGAACTCACTGCTAAGTGACCATACTTTTCATCTATGAGGTTTCGGTATAGATCAGAAATCCAAACCAAACTGTACAAACCAGAGAAACAGAAATAGCAATAATAATTGATATTTGTATTGTACTTTTGTGAAGTTTTTATAAGGTTTACAAAGCGTCTGTATCTTTCTTAGATCATTTGATTAACTTTGTTATATAAAGTGTGATTGCTTAAATTGATCTAGAGTTTGATCATTTGATGTGTGTGCATGTGTGTGACTTTTATGTCAAGATTTATATGCTTTTATTGGTGCATTATAGTCTTATATCATGTCAAGATTTAAAAAACAGAACTGGGAAGCCTAGGTAACATCTTAAATGGTAAATAAAATAAACGTTCTTAAAATTTAGAATATATATGTCAAACATTCAAATAAGATTTCGATGTTTTCCTAACATTTTTTAACGTTCTTTTATTGGTGCTTTGGAGTCTTACATTGCAATGAATATCTATTTGATGTTAACATACATGCACACAGCTCTTAGTGTCCCCCCCTGACTCCCCCCACCCGTATGAAGTACCAAGAATGATGTTGGTATATTTTCACATGTACATATTGTTTATGATAGTAATTCCATTAATTCACTTCTTTCTTGCCCTCCCCCTTCCCTTGTACCACTTCCCTTGTTCCGCTGAGGGTTCTCCATTATCAACTGGAGTCCCTTGTGTGACCCTACTACTCCTTAGGTTGCACATATTAATGAAAACATTCCTAACATTTTTAATTATCGCTCTACTATTTGACACTTCTCAACTTCAGTATCCTTTAAAATTGACTCAAATAAGTATTAAAAGTAGGTCGTATATAAATATAAAGGAAATACAGTCATATTACTTGCGTGCAATTTTGCATTGGCTACTTCTTAAACAACTTGAGAGATTTCACTCACATTCTCTTCATGTATTCACAAGTGTCACTAGAGAATGAAAAACAAACCCACTATGCAGTTCCCTCAGGTAAGAAGCAGGTATCCCAAGAGGGGAGAAAAAACTGTGCAGTAGTGCTCGAAACAACTTAAGTTCTATAGAAAGATTTGGCAGAAGGAGAAAATACATTTGACCCCCGTCTATCAAGAAAGACTTTGTTCTCAAAGATGGTAAAACTTAATCTAAGTTCAGGAAGATGGATAAATTTTAGAAGATTTGATTGAAAGTTAGGGAGAAAAACATGAGAAGTAATGGCTTCTCTTCATAAAATTACAAAACACTAAAAAAGACTGGGAAATAAAATTTGACTCCAAAGGAAATATTACCATTATAGTTCAATTTCAGTCCTTGTTGCCTACCATGATTTCATGGTTTAAATAATTAGGTCTTGTGTTAACAGCATTTACAATGGGAAAAAGTCTATGTCTATTATTGTAAAATGATAGTAATAGTAGCAGAGATCTGAGGAACCACTACATGCCGGAGACTCCGCTGCGTGCTTCGTGTATGTTCTCTTTTCCTCTCAGTACTACTGGTAAGGAGATATTATCATCAGAGAGGTGTGTAACTGACCCAAGGTCGCTAAGCTATAATTTTTTAAACTAGTATTCAAACTCACCTGTATTTAGTTCTAAGCCTTGTCTTTTCATTGTAGCTTAGTACTACTATCTTATATAAAATGCAGAAAGTTAAACATGAATACATTTCCCTGTATTAGTACTTTGTCTTCTTCTAAGGCCTGGACTAAACATTATCTAAAGTGGTAGCCAGAATTTTTCTAACTTTTACAATAAGAAGCAAGACTTTTATAAAGCTTTTCTAAAAAAGCATGTCAGGGAATATTAAATCTTACTACCTTAGAATTAATTCCTTGATAGGTTTCCATAAGTGCTAAACACAATGTGATATTATCATGCAGAGGATACAAACTCAGGAAAATAATGCTCTTGTCCTCAAGAAACTCTTAGGGACAATAAAATACTATCAATGAAACTGTTTGATCTGAATAAAAATAAGTCACAGCCCATAAGTTCATTTCATATTCATAAAGTATTTACTAGATATGTCATTTTCAGAAGTGTCAACTAACTAAAAGCATAATTTTATTTACCTGAGCATAGTAATCCCAGTACTTAGGAGGCTGAGACAGGAGGATTGCAGATTTGAGACCAGCCTCAGCAATTTAGCAAGACCTTGTTTCAAAATTTAAAAAAGGGCCTGGGGGGTTTAACGCAGGGGTAGAACACTTCTGAGTTCAATCCCCAGTGCCCAAAAAGAAAAAAAAAAGAAGCATAATTTCATTTAATGATATAATGGGCATTCAAATAAGGAAGAATATAACTTGAAATTTTTTTGCTAATATCATGAAACATAGCCATTGCTGAACTTTCTCATATCTTGATCTACTAGAATAGCTCCCTAGTGATGTAAATTTTCTTGTTAATGAAACAAACTCCCTTAAATTATAGTTGAATGTGAAATTAAATTTGGTAATCTGTGGAAACCAAGTGTGAAATTAGTTTATACCATGAATCTATGTTGTGTCCTTAAGGTAATCAATTCTTAAGTCTTTAGACTCCCAAAATCTTTGCAAGACTCTACACTGGTAGTAATCAACATGAAGGTCATGTTAGGTTAGGAATGTTGCCTCTATTAATATCTTTTATTTCATGAATATCAATTTTGACCATTAGTTTAGAAGAACCAGAGAAATTATTATATTGAGTATAATTTTAATGCAAACATTTTATGAGACATCTTTGCTGACTGATGCCTAATGGGGCTGACTTCATAATCCTACAGCTGAAAGGTCACAAATCCCTCTCCTATATAAAACCACTTGATTTTGCACTGTGAGAAACACTGAGGTATGTGTGATGCTTACTAAAACGATTCATTAGACATTCCTGGAGGTCTACTCTGGTAGACCCTGTTATCCATACTTTAAAACTATGTTCATTATTCTGTACCCTAACATACATTTTCTACAGAGTTCCTCCATCTCTCGGGATGTTGAGAGATGAAGTTGTACAAACACCTTGTTCTTGGATTTCAGGCCTCCACCATCTGACCAACCTTCTCAACTCTGGCTCTGGACATGGATCCTCTACCCTAGAAGGCTGTTACTCTACTCACTTCACCTAGAAAGGCTCAGTTTTCTCACATAAGGATATTCTCACTGGATTGTTTTGAAAATTGGGTACCAAGTTGGTACCCAATAAATGATAGCATCTCTTACTGTTTTATAATAGTCCCTTGATACTCCGTCCCACCTCAGCTTACTACCAGCATTGAAACTTTAGCTGAATAAATAAATGAATGGTAGTATAAATGTTTTTCATGTATTTACTAATGTAGTTTACATATAGATATACATTAATGTAGCTGTGTGTACATACATGCCCTGGTGATTATAATATGCTTATTTAGTTTTTATGCAGTTTCATCCACTTTTTAAAAACATACTGTAGTACACATAAACAAGATAACCTTAAAGACTAAAGGTTAACTACACAAATTAGATATGAAGTGATACTTGAGTCTTATTTCTGATTCACTGAATTTAGGAGGGATTTTATTTTTCTTAATGGAACAGAAAGCTCTATCACACTATACGCTAATGCTACTTTTATAAGTTTCACATGTTAAATGTTTTCTTTAAAGCCATTTTTGAATGCATGCTATGTGCTAGACACTATGAATGTTGGACTCATATATATTATCTTAATTAGTTACATATGTCTCACCTCCATGATGAGGGAACTTGTTGTGTCCAGGGACCACGCTATTTATCAGCATATCCACTGTGCTCTACATAGTGTACAGGATTGTCACTGACTTGTTATGAATGAATAAATTTCAGAGGATAATATGAAAAAATACTTGTTTTATAAGACTCCTCTTATTAAGTAGCCACTAGGGGACAGCAAACATTTACATTTACAAGGAAATCTTTATTTTTGTCACTAGGTGGCATTCAAGGATTAGTCTCAAAATAAGATGTGCAATCATAAATTTACATTTATTTTTCTGGATCTCTTCCCCTTCAGTGAATGATTAGAAGGCTTGCTTTTATGGTGGGGGTGCATGTATGTTGTATTGGGGATTGAACCTAGGGGCATTCTACCTCTGAGCTACACCACCACCCCTATTTATTTATTATTTGTTTATTTATTTATTTTTTGAAACAGGGTTTTGCTAGGTTGTTGCTGAAAGTCATGCTAAATTGCTGGGACTGACCTTGAACCTGTGATCCTTCTGTCTCAGCCTCCAAGTACTGGGATTACAGGTGTGCTTCACCACGCCCAGCTGACTTGCATTATTTGATCCAGTCTTTGATATCTACTTCCTCCTTTCCTTTAGTCTTATCACTGGTAGCAATAGGTAATTATTAATGTTTATAAATTGTTGTACTCTTAAGAGATGTGTGGTATTATTTTAAAATAACATTAAAAAAGTCATAAGGGAACATTTAAAAGTAATCATAAGATCATAGAGGATATAGGTCATATGTCATATGACTTAATACAAATTTTGCTGTCAAATAATGGAATCACAAACAGGAAAGACTATCAGCTATTAACCATATCATCAAACTAGTTTTATTTACCTAAGCAGATTGGAAAATATTTAACTGTCCTACCTGCAAATCTTTAGGAATTTCTACAAAACTCCATTATTCACTCCTTTTAGTTCTTGCTGCTTTTTATTTTGTGGAAATCCTTACAGTTTACATTGTAAGAAATGTGCATATGTACTTATATGGCTTAGTCATTTATAAATAAACTACTAGAAATTTAAAAGTAAATAGAATCTCCTTTATTATATTTTTAGTTTTGGTCTTAACTCCTTTTTGTAACAAATAGTATGATGGAAAATTATGGTAAAAAATATATGTTGCTATATCTCATTTTCAATTAATTAAAAACAGCGAAGCATCCGCTTTTTGTTTTGTTATGTTTAGTTTTGTTTGGTACTGGGGATTGAACCTGGGACTTGCGCATGCTTGTAAGCTCTGGGGATTGAATTTGGGAACTTGCACATGGTCATACCACTGAACTACCCCCAGTCTATTCATATATTTATTTCACAAAATTAGTTATATAGAATTAAAAATGTAATATAAAAATTAAAATGAACATGAAGAATGTTAGTTTCTTTAATATTACTACTATACTGGGAGTGTCTGCCCTTTTTTTCCTCTTGTGATTAAAGTATTAGATGACAAAAAATAATTTCTTTCAGCTAAGAATTCAGGTAAAAATTTACAACTGAAGTTTCACAACTCAAGTGAACTTTTAAAGTAAAATGAACACCTTAATTAAAAGCAGAATTACCTACTATAAATCCATTGGTTGAAGAAATACATTTTTAAGAAAATATCTCATTAGAATTCTATGTTAATATCATTGTCTAATAATTCTTTTTTATTACATAGATCTTATATCTATTGTCATGTTTTTAAATTATTAACCTTTGGTTTCATTCAATTAATATATCACATAGCTTCATTAAAATACAATATTAAACATATTTCTTTTTTTAATATAATCTAAAGGATCATCCAGTGTGTATTTTGGTTCAGATGTATAAACACTTATGTTTTTCCATAGGTTGTCTAAATTTTACAAATAGAAAAATCCACTCCTTCTTATTATTGTATGATTTTTATAAGTTTATGTACTGATATGTATAAATCCCAGTGAAATCTGCTTTGTTTTTTGAATAATTGCATTTTCCATTGTGTATATATATATATATATATATATATATATATATATATATAGTGTACCTCTACTAGCACTCCTCCAAATGAGTATCTGTAGAAGTAAAAGCTAATATTGTACCTTCTGTGGTTTTGATGGTGAGAGTGCACAGAATTAGGATAAAATGGGATAGAATTAATAATATTGTGTTATTTTTATTCTCATAAACTTACATTTGCGATAACATAAAATGAAACTAAAACAAAATGGATACTGAATTAAAAAAAAATAACACATGCCTAAAAAGTCCTTAATGCTATGTAGAACTAAACTCCATATAGAAAAGATAATCAAATGCCATAATGTTGAGTAAGTTCAGTTTTGGAAAACAGCATTTCTGATGTATTTTTCTCAGTTAAATAGGCAGGACTGATTTTTAATTAATTGGGGAAGTCATTTCCAGTGATTGTGCTTAACTTCTTTTAAATGCAGCAGAGTGATCTGTTTTAAAAACTTAACCTCTGACAAAATGGTCTTTGTTGTAATGTTTGTGTTTGACTATAATGCATTACTTTAATTTCTGTTGTACTTTTGATTTGCAGATTGCTCTGGGAACAGTCACTAATGTGGAGGAAGCAGTGAAGTGGATAAGTTACACTTACCTTTATGTACGGATGAGGGCAAATCCATTAGTGTATGGCATCAGTCACAAAGCTTATCAGGTAGAAAACTCATTTATATTTAAAAAAAACCTCTCAACCTTTTTTTGGGTTCTGTAATCTTTTCATGATATGAGGATAAATATTTGCTACTCTTGCCTCATCTGAAGAGTTAGGGACCTGGAAGAAAAATAAAAAACGTTTTTTTCAAAAACACTAAGGAAAATTAAATTGGTCCCCTGTAATTATTATGCTTTATTTAAATCTTTTTTCCCATTGATACTACGTTAATATTTATATTATCATCTATTTTATTTTTCAGGTCTGTTTCCATTTGGTACTAATATTTTGGTGATTTTTTTAAGCTATGATAAATTTAGTTTTAGAATAAACCAGACATGAGGAAACTTACAGACCATTTTCTTGTAATAAGCATATGTTATATACAATCTTATCACATCCCTTCTGTGCCTTATTTGGAAATTAAAAGATAGCATTAATGAGTTATTATCTTAATAGTTTGAAGTTTGGGATCAGTTTCAGGAATCAGTGCTATGCCTAGACTGAGAATTAGATACACATGATAGCAGCTCTTTCCCTGAACTTTATAGTTGTGTGGTCCATGTGGGTTACAGATTCTATGAGAGCTTGTCTTTTCTTAAGAATTCTGCTTTATATACTGTAAGTGCTTCTTAATTACAGATAAAATCCAGTTGTGGTCTAATGAAAACATTATTTCACTATCATCATATGGATATCCACTTGTTTTAAGTCAAAATTATTAAAGCAATGAATTTATCTCAAAATTATAGTTTTTCTGCATTTACTAATAGTGTGTGTGTGTGTGTGTTTGTGTGTGTGTGTGTGTGTGTGTGTGTGTGTGTGTGTGTTGTTATCAAAGCAGTTGCCTATCTTTGGGGGGTTTTTCATTTTTCATTTTCCTATGTAGTACATTTTACAGTGAAAAAGTTGAAACTTAAGACTTAGGGGATAAAAATAAGAACAGTAGGAGCAACTAGTTCTGAGGCTGGTAATCTGAAACCATTAGATTCTCTTACTTAGGTTTCCCCTAGATAGAATTCAACTACCCTTCTTTTCAGGTGAACTCAGTGCTAATTTTCAAATGGATGTCTTGTTTTACAGCCAACTTGTTCTGCTGTAAAATATCATTGCATTTTTAAACAAGATGGCACAAACTATTCTTACTACAAAATATGGGTATGAGAGTTGTCAAGGGCACTATGAAAATTTTCTGAAGGGGTGAAGAAAAACCAAACACAACATGTATTTTCGCGGGGCTAAGCCACCTCAATTCTTAGAATAAGATAAATATATCAATTGGAACTATTGAAATATATCAATTGGAATATATCAAATTGGAATATATCAAACAGAACTCTTAGGAACCTGCACAGATCAGGTAGTTTAGTTTGGTCTTTGTAATGTGTGATTAATAAAGTGTTTTCATAAAATGGACCTGATACATACAGGATATCACTTGTAGCATACATTTAAGATTTTGTATGTTCTGATAGGACTCTTGGAGCCACCTTGCTCATCTGCAGTTGACTTTCCTTTCCCTCATTTTTCTGACTTAAAATTTATTTTAGTTGCCATAAAGATCTAAGTTAAAACAAATGGTAGAAGTATTAACTCATTAGACTTCTAACGTGTCTTTTACTCCCCCCACTCTCCATTAAAGGTCTTATTTTACCTTATTGCTCATGACTAGAGATTAATCTTCAAGTCTAGATGTGTACATGTATAGTTGTACATATGTGTATGTACACAAATATACTTAGACACACAGACATCATAGCAATAAGAATATTTGTTAATATCTTGTGTTAAATATCATAATTTCTAGCCGGGCGTGGTGGCGCACGCTTGTAATCCCAGTACTTTGGAAGGCGGAGACCGGAGGATCCGGGTTCGCAGCCAGCCTCAGCTCTCTCTCTCTCTCTCTCTCTTCCTGTCTCTCTCTCTCTCTCTCTCTCTCTCTCTCTGTCTACTTAGTGAGACCCTCTGCAACTTCGTGAGACCCAGTTTCAAAATAAAGTATAAAAAATAGGGCCGGGGGCGTAGCGCGGAGGTAGAACGCCCCTGGGTTCAATCCTCGGTACCGCAAAAAAAAAAAAAAATCATAATTTCTATGTAGAAAAAGACTATAATTTAAGTAATAATTTCAAACTACAAAAAATTCATTGTTAACTTCATTTCACTCTTTGCTTCTATTACTATAGTAGGCAAAATGGATTCTCCCATCAGCAGTTGTGAAGACTGCCAGAACAATATAACTCTATTTTTAAGAGTATAACTGCATTTATTTTTTGTACCTTCACTTTGACAGGGGAAAGCATTCTTGTCATCTTATCTTCATATAACTGATAAAATAGGAATATGGTTTGAAACTGATAAAATACGAATATGGTTTAAAATTGCTATGTATTTAGTGTGGGAAGAAGACAACAATATTGGCTTTTTTCCCCAATTCCCAGTCTTTATAATCTTAAAGATTATAAGACCATGTAAGAATTTTAGATTCCAGAATATTGGTATGTGGAGAGAATATACAGACTGATAATTTTCATGAATTTTTAAAGTTTCCTTTATTTAATGGAATAAAATCTTTTCTAGTTATTTTTCTTTTTTCTTTTTTACTTTTTTTTATTTTGTGGTACTGCAGATTGAACCTAGGGGCATTCTACCTCCGACCTACACACTCAGCTCTTTTTATTTTTTATTTTATTGAAACAGTGTCTCGCTAGGTTGCTGAGAGTCTCTCTATGTTCCTGAGGTGGTCCTTGAACCTGTGATCCTCCTGGCTCAGCTTCCCAAGTACTAAGATTACAGGCGTGTGCCACCATGCTCAGATTCTCATTATTAATATTTTTTATTTTTGCGGTACCAGGGATTGAACCCAGGGGCATTCTACCTCCGCGCTACACCCCCAGCCCTATTTTTATACTTTATTTTGAAACCGGGTCTCACAAAGTTGCGGAGGGCCTTACTAAGTAGAGAGAGGGAGAGAGAGAAAGAGAGAGACAGGGAGAGAGAGAGCGAGAGAGCTGAGGCTGGCCGCGAACCCGGATCCTCCAGTCTCCACCTCCCAAAGTACTGGGATTACAAGCGTGCGCCACCACGCCCGGCCCTCATTATTTCTTAAATGTATAAAAATGTGCTTTAAAAATTATAAAAAGCCAATGATCCAGCAATCTCAATACTTGGTATATATTTAAAAGAAATGAAATCAGTGTGTCAAACATTTGCACAGCAATGTTAATTATGGCATTATTTATAATTGCCAAGAAATGGAGGCAACTTTAGTGTCCATCAACTGATGAATAAAGAAAATGTGATACATATACAAAATGGTGTACTATTCAGCCATAAACAAGAATGAAATGCTGTCATTTGCGGCAATGTGATTAGAAATAGAGATCGTTAGGTTAACTGAAATCAGCCAAGCACAGAAATGCAAGTACCAAATGACCTCACCCAAATATGGAATCTAAAAAGTTGATCTCCTAGAAGTTAAGATTAGAATGGTGGCTACCAAAGGCTGGAGAGATCAGAGTGAGAGAGGAATGTGGAGCGATCGATCTAAGTTTTAGTTAGGAACAAGGAGTTCCAGTGTGCTATTTTACAATAGGATGATTATAGATAACAATAATGTATCACACATTTCAAATGTTAGAACAGATTTTCAAAGTTTTTACCATAAAGATATGATAGATGTTTGAGGAGACAGAGATGTTTAACCTGGTTTAAACATTACAAAAGGTATACATTTTCCAAAGATCACATTACTCCACTAATACGTACAATTTTCATGTTTCTTTGTACCAGTTAAAAATAAATCTAACAGCCGGGCGTGGTGGCGCACGCTTGTAATCCTACTACTTTGGGAGGCGGAGACCGGAGGATCCGGGTTCACTGCCAGCCTCAGCTCTCTCTCTCTCTCTCTCTCTCTCTCTCTCTCTCTCTCTCTCTACCTGGTGAGGCCCTCCGCAACTTCGTGAGACCCAGTTTCAAAATAAAGTATAAAAAAATAGGGCCGGGGGTGTAGCGTGGAGGTAGAACGCCCCTGGGTTCAATCCCCGGTACCGCAAAATAAATAAATAAATAAATAAATAAATAAATAAATAAATAAATAAATAAATCTAATTTTTAAAAAGTGTAACTAAAACATCAAGAAAAAAAATTTAATTTCCATTAATCTGTTTGCAAGTGAGGATTCTTTAGAATTCAAGTGTATATATTTCTTCTCTGTAGATCGACCCAACATTAAGAAGGCATCGAGAACAGTTAGTCATTGAAGTTGGACGAAAACTGGACAAGGCTCAGATGATTCGTTTTGAAGAGCGAACTGGATATTTTTCCTCAACTGATCTGGGTAGAACCGCCAGCCACTACTATATTAAATACAACACCATTGAGGTATTATACCAAAAGGAACAAATGCAAAAATGTACTTGTTTTTAGAAAATACTTTCTAAACTTCAAAATATATCAATAATGCAAAATAACAAAAGCAACTTATAGAACAAAATACATTTAATTTATATGAACTCATCAATATATGCTCAGTAAGACAAGAAAAAAATAAGACTTTAGATAGCAAAGGCCCTCTTGCCATCCTATTCAGTGAACATATCCCAAGCAGCAGACATACTTAAAACAGTTGAAGCATATTGGTGAGGCTTATGGGAAAAATGCCTGAATGATTTTAAGTCAGAGGTGATGGCTTAATGATACTCTTGAATAAAAAGTTGAAAAATTAGTCATATGCTATTAAGAAACACTGACTAAAGAAGAATTAAAGAAATTAATAATTTTACCAGGTCAACCTAACTGTACTATATTGACAGTTTAAGAAATTTTCAAGGGCAATTTTGACTACACAATTGCAGCCTAGCTTGTCGGCTTTTAACATGGGCCTGTATAAGATGAGGAGCCACTTTAATATTTACATTTTTACAAGTATGTACATGTCTTCCTGTATGTTCATGTACATATGTCAGTACATGGAAAAGCTTAACAGTGACCACCTATTAGGAGAAAATTGAAATTTGAAGAGAGAGAGTAATGGATTAAGGTGAATTTTTACACCTTATTCTATTTATAGTCAGCATATTTTGATTTTTTGTTATGTTCATTTTTACTTTTGTACCTAAATTCTTTTTAAAATGGGGAAATAGAAATCAGTAAAATGAGATTTCTTCAATAATACAAAACACTCAGCTTATATTAAATCTAGGTTTTGAATTAATTTATCATTTGCTTATGCATATGACACTTTTCAGAAAACACTTTCATGTACTTACAAGTTTTTCCCATCTTTTCCAAAATAACCTTATATTTGTATAACACTAAGATATCTGCAAAATCTTGTGATGGGTATTATCTCACAACCATAACCTGGTGACTCCTCAATGCAATACCTAGCCCTCCACTCCTTCTGTCACCTGCCCTCACACCTACTCATTTCTCCACTGTATGCTTTCTTTTGTGTCCACTTTCTAGTGTATGACTGCCAAACTACACCTTAAAGCTGTTTGTAGATCTTTTCAGGAGCTCTCCTTACTTAACCTTTGTCTTCATTCTGTATGGCCTTTGATTTTTTTCCCATCCTAGTTCCTGATTTTTTTATATGTCCTCACTACTAATAATGTGAAAATCTTCAAATTACATATTTTCTAGTTACTTTCCTCTGAATTTTATGATAGATGATCAACTTAGAATTGGTTAATGGTACAAATTTCCATATGCTTATGCTGATGCAAAGACCAGAATGTTATGATAAACTTTTTAGACATCTAGTATAAATTGCATTAACTGCTTTTGTTGATCTTTTTGCTTCTAAAGGTCTTCTGTAGCTAATTGTGTTTTAAGGAGTGTTTTTCAGTCATTGATTTTTGGGGGGGGGGCAGTACTAGGGATTGAACCCAGGGGCATTGTACCTCTGAGCTACATCCCCAGCCCTTTTTACTTTATATTTTGAAAAAGAGTCTCGCTAAGTTGCTGAGTGTCTTGCTAGATTGCTGAGGCTGGCCTCAAACCTATCTCAGCCTCCCAAGTACTGGGATTACAGGCACATGGCACCACACCCAGCAGTCTTTGATAAATTTGCTGATGTTTATAAAGCAAGGATTTGGAGCACTATGCTACAGACAACTCTGCATTAACTAGGGCTCCAGTGTTGTTTAAAAATGTATGAGTTATAGTAATGTTTTTCATTTAAAATATCTTATTGGGCTTTCAATTTTAATCTAATATGACACTTACTTTGGTAGACCTTTAATGAACTCTTCGATGCTCACAAAACAGAAGGTGATATCTTTGCTATAGTCTCTAAAGCCGAAGAATTTGATCAAATCAAGGTAAGTATTACTTGAAGTTTGAGTCAAATATGTACAACACTGATACATTCATTCATTTATTAAAGCTCTTAATTAATTGTTATTCCTTATACAATTTAAGCTGTATGGCACATAAAACTTGGAGTATCAGCATTGTTCTTCCATTTATCAGCAATATCTACAATCCTATAATCATACCTGATATCATTCTTGGTTTTCAACTTCAAATCAAGTAATTTATATAGATTTTGCAGTAATGAAACTATTGAAGAATATAGTATAGAGATTTTGGGTTATTTACAGTATAGAGTTCTTTAAAGAAAATATAAAGTACATGCATGATCCAAACTTCTATAGAAATGAATATTTCTATATCATATTAAAATTTAATCTTATTAACAGTAAAAAGTTTAATACTCTGAAACTTAATACTTCACAGCTTTAAGCTATGAATGTGTTATACCATATAAAAATATATGACTGTAATGAATGCATTTGAAGATAATCAAGTTTGCTGTAATCCAGTTGGGCAGAGGTTTTACTCTGGTCAAATAAAAAATGAAATCTCATCAATTGAAGGATGGGGAGGTCAGATGATTTAATTTTGTGGCATATCAAATTTTTATATGTCAATGGCAACTTTAATATTGGTGATGAATAATAAAATGTAATTGTATCAACTTCAGGATAGTTTCATATTGTATTTTATAACTACCTTTGGGAAAATTTACTATTTTTTAGCTATTCAAAAGAAAAGTGTTGCATTATACTAAATGGAAGCTTTTTAAAACATGCAGTGTGATTTAATTTCAATAAATCAGCCCAAATATAACTGTAAAACCATTGGCTCTTCTAGGTCAGAGAAGAAGAAATAGAGGAGTTAGATGCCTTATTAAATAATTTCTGTGAACTCTCAGCTCCTGGAGGTGTAGAAAATAGTTATGGGAAAATAAACATCTTACTTCAAACTTATATCAGCCGAGGAGAGATGGATAGTTTCTCCCTTATTTCAGATTCTGCATACGTTGCACAGGTAAGAATCTTATTCCCCATTTTTAGAGACTAAGAAATTAATTCTACAATGCTGTGAATGTATTGCTTTTTAAAATACTACCAAACTACCATTTTATCTTAGAACTGGTTTTCTTCATTTATACATCTTTTATGTAATCTGTACCTATACATCAGGACTGGAGATGAAATTTGGTGTTCAGTTTGACCTGTAACAAATTTACCATTAAATAAAGCCTAATAAATATATTTCAGTATGATAGGTCTCTGATTTTAATGAATGAATTTCTACTGTTGATACTTAAAAATTGAGGGCTTAAAGAAAAATTATTCCCTAAACTATAGCTAATTTAATTTACAACTTCTTATAAATGTTATGCTCTAAAATGCTTATGTATTTGTTTTCATATTCACACTCTAATATGAAATAAAGTAGCTTATTTTTTATCTTACCTTTCAAATGAAAGGTTTTTTTATACATACTTTTTAAATAAAAGATTTTTACCTCTTAAGTATGCATTTTTCATTATTTTTATTGAATAATGCCTCTCTTAAATTAAGGAGAAATTAAAGTTTAATATTTTTTAGAATATGTAACTATGCTGTCATTAACTTATATTTATAATTTTGTTCAAAGACTTAATATAGAACAAGTATATTTATGTTAAAAAATTATTAACAGTCACAAATATGCAGGAATGCTTTGAAATAGTTTTAAACATATTTATAAACATGAATTCAAGCATATTGTTACATAATTGAATGAATGTAGTAATTTAATCAGCATAACCAAGAAATCAGGTGGTGATTTCACAAATTATATAAAGTGAATTTAGATGTAGTAAAAACGTTTGTATATTCTCCATACCCTATAGCTTTTATAAGAATCTTTATTTCTAACTTTCTTTATTTTACGTTTTCTGAAAAATAATATAATATCATTTTATATTTTCTAATGATTTTATATAGTTAATCATTTAAATAAAAGACAAAGTTTTACTGGGTTCTAGATGAATAATCTGGCCACATTTCTACTTAATTCAAGATTATGAAGATATCAGAGACTAACTAACATAAGAGTTGGTTTATAATATAAAACTTACATTCCCTTCATGATTGGTGCCCAGGAAGTCAACCTCAGATTAGGGATATATCTCAAAGTAGCCCTAGTTTTCTTAAATTAGCTATTATGGATTTATCATCCTTGAATGCATTAGATAAATTCTACTTGAGTTTATTATATTTTAAACCATTAGTAATTTCATAAGTACTTTCTCAGCTCTGAAAGGTATTTTCTAAACTCTCTTCTCTCGCCACCTAAAGTAAACCCTTATCTTCAATACTGTATTTTTTTTTATTTTAAAAGCTATGTTTAGTCTCTCTACACTGTACATGTTATAGAGTTTGATCATGATCCCCACCCAATTTCCATCATTCTGAATTAAAATATCCTATTTATCTTGTAATATGGAATTTCTTCTTTCACTTCTTTTAGCTTTTAGGGAATAACTATGAGTTCTAAAACATAAAAAATGACATACTTTTAAAGATAATTGAGGAAAATAAGCCTGACAGGTTTTTTTTTTAACAGAAACAAGTAGAAATGGTGGGTTTTTTAAAGAAAAAAAAACCCTTATTTGATAGCTGTAATAATCAAAATGTTCATTTTATTTTATCATTTTCTGAGCCTTAAGACTTATATGTGTCATTCCTAATGAGTATCAGAACTAGTCTCAGACTTCTAAATACCGTTTTTGTTTTTAAGCTTCTAATACTGAAAGAAATATTAGTCTAGTTTGTCAAAAGACAAATGCACATTTTCTACAAATGTAAAACCAAAGCTTTTAACTCTTCTGGTCATTTTTTTTAAAGTCATAGTTTTAAGCTGGATCATCTGTTTGCCATTTGGAATCTTTACCATTTTTCATCTCTTATTATAGTATTGTCTAGATTTAACATTCTTTATTTTCAAATGCATGTCACTAGTTATTGGTGTGTGATTATAAAAATACACACCTGTGATCCCCTTACATCGGAAGCTGAGACAGGAGGATTGCAGGTTCGAGGCTAGCACAATAATTAAGCGAAACCCTGTTTCAAAATAAGACTGAGAGTGTAGCTCAGAAGTAGAATGCCCTTGGGTTCAATCCCCAGTACCACCAAAAACAAAAATATTTTTAAATAAAAACAATCTTCAACAAAACAACCTACAAAATTAATAATAAGGGAAAAGGGACAAAAAAAGCCTTTTTTAAAAGATTCATTTAGTTTTGTTTTCTATGTGTCTACTAATGAAGTTTTCCTCTGACCACTGAGTATAGATCTTAGTATTAAGTCTGAAGTTATTTAGACTTGGCATTGAATAGATGCTCTGACACCATCTAGCTATATGACCTCTGCCACATTTCCAACTTCTCCAAGGTTTAGTGTGTCCATCTGTAACATCTTGGTACCAATAGCAGTTAAATGTGATTGTTGTAAAGATGAAATAATGTAAGAAAAGCTAAGAACATTACTTGGTTTATAGGCAGCCCTCAATACTACAGTTTTCAGTATTCCCCATCACCATTTTCTTCACTAATTTTTCACCCTGGTTGAATCCTAAAGTCTTCCTTAGTTCTCCTCTCAATAGCCTTATAAATTTAATCACTTCCAGTCTATACTTACAGGGATCTTCACCTGCCTCAGCCACCTCCTAGATACTTTGCATGCCTTCTTTCTTTTCCTACTTCATTCCTGTTTGGAAGACATAAGGCTAGAGCTTCCTAGGAACCGGGAATTAGAGCTGTCCTCTGAGAATTTAGCAAGTGGCATCCACATATAAAGGAGGTGGTTACTCTTACATATAAAAATAGATAACTAGAGTTATATGAGAAAAGATGTTGCCGCAATTCAAGACTGCAACGGACTTGCCTTTCTTTTGAGTCTGATATTGAATAATAAATTTGCTGACAAGTATAAAAGCACCTTGCCTCTAACGACCAGTCTCCCCTTTTTGTTTTTCAGAATGCAGCTAGAATTGTCCGTGCTCTTTTTGAAATTGCTCTAAGGAAACGTTGGCCTACCATGACCTATAGGCTCCTGAATCTTAGTAAAATCATCGACAAGAGGCTTTGGGGTTGGGCTAGCCCTTTGAGACAATTTTCAGTGTTACCACCACACATTCTAACAAGACTAGAAGAAAAAAACCTCACTGTGGATAAGCTGAAAGACATGAGGAAAGATGAAATAGGTAAGAAAGAAACAAAAATGTTTAAATGAATTTTTCTATGCTAATAAAATATTTTACTAGATATAAAATATTGTGAATTTTCACTTACTCAATATAGATTTTTACCATACTTATGAAATCTCTCTTATCTAAACTCAGGCAAAAAAGCAAAAATCACTCCAAATTTTATGAAGTTATTTGACAGAATTAGCAATTAAAATACAGCATATTTTCACACCCTGAAGTATTTTATACATAGACTTTTAGCCATAAATGATGAGAATAATTCAGTGATTTCCAGTAAAAAATTGTGTGAACAGTAAGATCCACAGAGTTTCTCAATGGGCTTAATTACACACATACATGTCTTTAAACCCAGTTACTATCAGTGTTCATATAATATTTGGTGTTATACTTTTTTCATGTAATATTGAAAAGTTATTCCTACATACATTTCTGTGATCCCTAACATTTTTTTTTTTTTTTTGGCGGTATCGGGTATTGAACGCAGGGGCATTCTACCTCCGCGCTACGCCCCCGGCCCTATTTTTTATACTTTATTTTGAAACCGGGTCTCACGAAGTTGCAGAGGGCCTCACTAAGGATTGAGAGAGAGAGAGAGAGAGAGAGAGAGAGACAGGCAGAGAGAGAGAGCTGAGGTTGGCCGCGAACCCGGATCCTCCGGTCTCTGCCTCCCAAAGTACTGGGATTACAAGCGTGCGCCACCACACCCGGCCGATCCCTAACATTTTGTTGGACAAATATATAATGCACTGAGTAGGCAGTATTTCAGTTCTCAATAGGATGGAATCAAGATAAAGACAAATTAGAGGGAGGATTATTGCTGGCAAATAGGAATTATTACATTTGTACAAGATGAAGAATATTTTTTTCTAAAACAGAGTAGAAGAAGGAAACTCTCAATATAAAGAAATGGAGATTATTAACAGAGGAAGTTGAGGGTACATTTATTGGGGTAACATTTAAATATTTTATCAAAATAAGAAAGGTAAAATTTTGGTTTCAAATTTGGTTAAGCATAAAACATTTTGATTTATTAATGTATGCTTTTAAAAATTTGTTTATGTTGAAGTACCAAGACACAGGAAATTTTGGTGCTATAAAATATAAATCTATTTTGCTAGATAATATGAATCTAGTTGCACGAACCAGTTAGTAGTAACATTTGTTTTGTGAAAATCTCACCTCCCTTGGTACTCCATACATATCTATGTTGCAGAATCTGATTACTTGTGAAAACATTTTTTAAGTAGTTAATTTCGTGCTAGATACTTTACATTATATCTGTATGTTTTCTGGAAATGGACATGGGTGGATGAGGCATACCTAATTACTGAAGCATTTCCCAACACCATTTTAGAGTTCTGAAATAGACCTTGAATAAGTCAATGACTATTTTCACAAAATACTAAATATTTCTATACTGTGTAATAAACTAATTCAGGAAAAATGTCTGTTTATAGTAGTTTAAACACTATCAAGTCTCAGTAATTTTAAAAACCCTATTAATACCTAAGGAAACCTTGATACTGGTTTTCAGAGCTATGAATTGCTAATTCAAGTTAACTATTACAAAATATTCAAACATGCCAGGTCAAGAATGTCAGCTATTCTACATAGCAAATCATAAAACAAGCAATAAAATCACCTTCTCTGAAATCCCATTTACAAGTCAGATTATATTGCTTTTTTTCTGTCTGGACACATTTCTTCTATGTGATATTTTCCTTTCAGGTCACATTTTGCATCATGTGAATATTGGACTGAAGGTCAAACAATGTGTTCATCAGATTCCTTCTGTTATGATGGAAGCATCCATTCAGCCCATCACACGGACTGTCCTCCGAGTGACACTCAGCATCTACCCTGATTTCACTTGGAATGATCAGGTAGAAGTGGAAAATACCTATATCTGTGTTAAACGAAAATGTCTGTACTTCAGATCCCACTGCACCTCCTTACGTCTGTCCCCAAGGTGATAGATAGTCATAAAAATATTGTAGACATTTTATTCTTGTCCTTAAGAAAAATATGGTATATGGTATATTAATATGTCAACCAAAGAGATTGCTTCAGAACATTTAGGGAACTTAACATTTCAACATTGAACAATATTTTAGTGGATTCAACTCCATGAAGCTTTTGCCACATTAGTTTTGGATTTTTTCATTTTCTCTGTTATCATTTTTGCCATCTCTACTCACTCTGTCATTTTAGCTTGCCAAAAATTCAAGATTCTCTGTGTTAAAGGAGCCAGGGTTTTTTTGGGGTTTTTTTTGTTTGTTTGTTTGTTTGCGGTACCAGGGATTGAACCCAGGGGCGTTCTACCTCCGCGCTACACCTCCGGCCCTATTTTGTATACTTTATTTTGAAACCAGGTCTCACGAAGTTGCGGAGGGCCTCACTAAGTAGAGAGAGAGAGAGAGACAGCTGAGGCTGGCCGCGAACCCGGATCCTCCGGTCTCAGCCTCCCAAAGTACTGGGATTACAAGCGTGCGCCACCACGCCCGGCTCTGTTTTTTAGTTTTTATGTCTCTCAAATTACCATTCTCTCAAATTCTTAAACATTAGGATTATTTAAAAAGTATTCTACATTTTCCTTCTTATCACCAATTTCTTTCCTGCTAAGATACTTTCTCAGTGATCTTCATCAACTGGCTGTTTGCCATAATAAATAGATTTTTCTGTTATTTCCTTTACTTCTCTGAACATTTAGCACTGCTTATATAGGTCTTCTCTTAGTTCCTAACATGTTTCTGTTTCTGTTTCTGTTTCTGTTTTTATTTCTTCTCTTTTCCTCCTTAAGTACCTTCAGTGTTATTATATTATGTTAAAACATAATGGCAAACACATATGGAAAGCTCCATTCTGGATCCTCTGATCATTTCATCAACAGTTGTTAAGATCCATCTTCACACTAATTACTTTATTAGATATTGTAGAATCAAAGGCAATTGGACTCAGTCCTTGTTTCCAAGAAGCCAACAGGGGAAGACAAGTAAATCAGAAATTGTAGTTTAGCAATGCTTGCTCCATGTGGTTGGTATAAGATTCTAGTTAAATGTAGATGAATGCCTTCTGCATTAGCTCATATTTTTATATCTTTAATGTGAATGAGTTTTGTTCAGCAATGTGCTGTAAAATCACCCAGCCATGGTCCTGACTTAATTCTGCATTGGCCTTGAAGTATCAAGACCTTTAATTCCTAAAATTTCCTCATTTGTAAACATGTATAATAATAATATTTCTCACAGAATTTCCTTGAGGATTAGGTGATAATACAAAACTACATTTAATATTTCTATAAATATAAAATTTTACATAAAATATAAAATTCTAGTTAGCCATAATCTCATCATTTAAAATTTTATATTTAGGCAACTATTTGAAATGAATGGAAGTTTCATATTTTTTATCTTGTTTTCATCTATCACTATCCATAATAAACCTCCCACCATTTAATTCATTAGTAAGAGTACTTAGTTGTTTTTATATTTAGCTCTGTCAGGTAGAAAGCTGTTGTCTTCAGGAACAGCAAACTTAACTTGCTGTTAAGCAAAATAATACGTTATCATGTACAATAAAAGGTCCACAGGTAGACTAGGCCCTAGGATGGTTGTGTCTTCTGGTTAATGATATCATTCAGGACTCTGGATCTTTCCATCTCTTTCCTCTGCTGACACTGTTGGATATTTCCCAAATGTTTTTGTGCTTCCTTTTTCACATTTAACAGTGCAAGGAGAACACAGCCCCACTTCCTCAGTCCAGAGCATAGACTGCAAGCCCTTTTTTTTTTTCTTTTCCTGGTCTAATTAGGCCAGTATTTGTCATGGGGTTCTCCTTTACTATAGATGTTGTCAGGAGAATGCTATGAACTGATTGGTATGTGAATCAAAATTACCCCAGGGATATGGTCACCTTCTCTTAAGTCACATGAGGAAGAAATAAATACTGCACAGTATTGAGTCTTGTAAGGAAAAAGAGAGATAGATTACAATGTATAAAAAATATGGTCTAATTATCCAGTGAAATATTATTTGACAATAAAAAGGAACAAAGTACTGATGCATGTTAAAACATGGATAATCTATGAAAGTATAATGTTAAGTTAAAGAAGCTAATCACAAAAGACCACATAGTCAATGAAGTATCCAGAACATGCAAATCTATAATAAATTCTTTTGGAGGTGATAAAAATGTTCTAAAATTAGATTATGTTTGTGGTTGTGAAACTTCATAAATACGTTAAAACCATTGAACTATATACTTTAAGTGGGTAAACATTGTTTTGTAAATTATATATCTGTAAAGTTGCTAAAGAGGGATAGATGCTGAGTATGTGAATAGCACTCTCCCTTGAGTTAGGATAATCATAGTACGAGGATACTTTTTCTTCTAGGTCCATGGAACAGTAGGAGAACCCTGGTGGATTTGGGTAGAAGATCCTACAAATGATCATATTTATCATTCAGAGTATTTTCTAGCTCTTAAAAAACAGGTAAATATACACATGTGTATAAAATATTCTTGTTCATATTCTTGTTGTTTTGCTATCATAAAAAGAAAATATGAACTAATAATTTCTCATTTTTACTTTATTTTTCTGTGATGTCATAGTACCTTTAAAGTCTTTATTATATTTTACATTTCTGTTTAGTTTCAAGGGAACCCAGTTGTTTTGTTTTTTGTTTTTGTTTTTGTTTTTTGTTTTTTTTGCGGTACCGGGGATTGAACCCAGGGGTGCTTTACCTCCGAGCTACCCCCCCCCCGGCCCTATTTTTTATACTTTATTTTGAAACCAGGTCTCACGAAGTTGCAGAGGGCCTCACTAAGTAGCTGAGGCTGGCTGCGAACCCGGATCCTCCGGTCTCCGCCTCCCAAGTACTGGGATTACAAGCGTGCGCCACCACGCCCGGCCTAAAGGAACCCAGTTTAAATGTTAAGTATTGATAACTCAATGTAATTATAGTTTGAAAAATTCAGTTATAATATTTACCATGTAAGGCATGGCCTCTAGACATATGGAATATGTCAAATATGTGGGATAAATAGTAATTTTAAGTGTTACATGCACACAGGGCTCAAGAATATTGAATCACATAGTGAAAAGATCATTCCTTTTAAAATTCTCTATAAACCAAAAGAGAAAGACTTAATTGTTGCTACCTACCTCATGCCTCATTTGTAGTTTCTCTTTTTATCAAAGAGAAAAGCAATTTCAGACTGAAAATCTTGAGTGGACAGCAGTAGAGTTTTATAACAATGTTTTGTTTTCGTCACAATTGTCTTCATGGTAACCATCTATTTATTCCCAGTGATTCTGGTATTACACTTAAGGTTCTGATAGGACCTAAAGGAAAATATTGAGTGAATGATAATATGGTAATTAGAATAGCAAAAATCATGAAGTTTAGTAATTGAATGAATGGTGTTTGGGAAATTCTGCTAATGAGTCAAACTGGTAACATGTTAATATATGATGGTATACACATGTAAATAATATAAAGTGAATATAAATTTTGTCTTTTACTATATCGGATATTCTCACAAGGAAACCACCTACAAGTATCTGAAGTATCTGAATGTCTCAGCTATTTAGAAATATACATGATACCTTATTTTAATATATCTTGTATAGATACTGTTGTTATAACAATAGACTACTGAGATATTAATATTAGAATACCCATATTTATCTTTGACTTTATTTCATATTAGGTCATTAGTAAAGAAGCTCAACTATTGGTATTTACAATCCCTATTTTTGAGCCTTTGCCTTCCCAATATTACATCCGAGCAGTGTCTGATAGATGGCTAGGAGCTGAGGCTGTATGTATCATCAACTTTCAACATCTGATTCTACCGGAGAGACATCCTCCCCATACAGGTAACATATGGAATGCTAATTTGAATCACTGGTTTTCCAGCATTTTTTGTTTTAATTAATTTTGAGCAGTGTCTATGCTTTGAAGTTATTTTGTTCTGAATCAAAGTCCAACCTATTTGACAAAATATAGTTCAAAAAGAGAATTCAAAGTATATGTGTATATATATATATATGTGTGTGTGTGGGTATGTATGTATATATATATATATATACATAGAGAGAGAGAAAGAGAAGAGCTTAATTGTAGGCCTTTAATTTTTATTTATTTGAGCTCCAATAGCATTAAGCTAGGCTTAGGCCAATTCTAATAGTTATAATAAGGATGAAGCTCATTATTTCTTCATCTCTATTTCTGCATATAATCATTACAATTTCTCCATTTGATGTGCTAATACTAAGGAGTCATGTTTTTTTACTACAGAATGGGCTACATATACCTCAAGTGAGTTTGTATCCTGCAAATAACATGTAGCCTTTACATTGGTTCTATTACTTCACACTAACATAAAAAGGGATATGTGGTAACAGCATATGATGGCATTCTCCATCATATTAACTTGTAAAACTCCATTTTAGATTTTTAGAATGTGTACACATACCTTTCTGTTTTGATTTGCTACATAAGGAAAATTTCATGAATAAGTCTTTACAGTGATACTTCCAAGTGCCCCTGAAATCTATTTCAAAAATATCTTGAGACTAATCAATTATTATATTAATTTAATTTCTTTTGAGTATTCATAATTGATGAGTATTGATTTCCAGAAGCCCTTAATTTACTTTATAGACAGGTATCAAATTTTCCTTTCCATATAATTCTTCCAAAGACAAACATTTTGACTTTTCATAATAAAAATGTTAGTTCTGACTACTGTTAATGAAAACATTATTTGACAGGCCTTTGGAAGTGAAAGGAGGCCTTAATGTTACTTTCTCTGCCATTTTTGTCAAAAATGTATCTCATTCTTTATCTTAGTTATGTTAAAGAGAGAGTCTTTATACTACAGCTCAATTTTTCTTTGATATCATTTCATAGCAGAACTAAAAGGTTTATCAAAATAGAAAAATGATGAGATTATATTATCTAGTAATCTACTCATTGAAGAGGATCTTTCTGGTCTTCTTCCATCAAATGTGCTTATGTGTGATATCTGGAATTGCATAATAAAATTCATAAAATGTTTAGTGTTTTAATTTAAAATAGGTGCTATCAGTGTCACTAATAGGTTTCTTTGACTAATGCGCTTCATATTTACATACATTAGCATTATATTTTAGTGCCCATTTAGTCTGCGTTAAGCAACTAAGCACATATCACCTTACTTATATAGATAGCTGATTTCCGACTACATTTTAAGAAGCAGAAAGTGTACCACCATGACATCTCGATTGATATTAGAAAAGAACAAAATAATCTCAATGATTTCAGTCTATTTGACTCAAAATATATATGAGCATACCACTGAGTTCAAATCAGCCAAGAAAACTCTTTAACTGAAAAAAGTGTCTTAATTTAACATTGTCAGTAATTGTACAATTGACTTTATGCAATGTTTTTTTATTTTTCGCTTAAAATGTTTATGTTTTGATCAGCATTGCAAGCCTTAACTTATAGTGCCTCCCCACTCCCTTCTTGGTTTCCAGTGCTACAGAAAATTTAAGCAATATTATAATCTGGCATAGAAAGTATGCAGTTAGCTTTGAAATACCCATGTAATCGAGTAGAGCAGTGGGGCAAAGATAATAAAAAATTAGCTATTTTATTTTTAAGAATATTTTTAGAAGAAAACTTACTATACTTTTCATTTTGAAACCATACTGTGAAGATCTGACTCAAGGTTCAGACCACTGTGTCCCCTTACTGATTTTTTCAATCTTCTTTTTTAAATTTCAAATGAGTGCTCATCTTCCATACAATAATCTTGAGAGTAAAGCTACTTTATGGTTTTTCAGCTGATAGTCGTCAGGATTATTAGGGTCTATACTCGAGAGTATATATGTATACCTATCTCTCTAAATCATTTTAACTTTCTAATTTCTTAGGCCTCCAGTCCACATAGTCAGAAACAACCAAATCTGGTTTTTTTTCAAGGTTTGGGGGGGCAGTTTTTGTTTACTTAGTCATGCTCTGCTTTAAAACTTCCACCCAAGTTTCTTCCTTGAATCAGCCTATTTCATTTTAGCCTCCACTGCCTGTAGCAACAACGCACTCAACTACTCTGGCTTGGCACTGTCTGGCAGCTCAAAAAATAATTTGTTGTTACTAACTGTTCCAGTACTTAAATTTGCAAATGGTTTTCATTGTTTTACAAATTAGAGTAGAATTAGTTTTATTCTGTAACATGCATACTTTGATAAGCTTGTTATTTTCCTGATTGGAAGAGAAAGATATAGTTGATTTGTAGGGAACTCACCAAGAAGAGTGATCAGTATATTAACATGATAAATGTGGTGGCAGGGAATAAAAAGATGTATTACTGGTGTATAATAACTTATGTTAAGCATTTTCTAGAGAATTAAGGATTGTTATAATTTATTCTTTAAAATGCAGTATTCAGTAGCATGCATATTTTTACAATTATTATATAGCAGTACCTGTTGGATCTTTTCAGAATTATTGGATCTTCAGCCTTTACCCATCACAGCTTTGGGATGTAAAGCATATGAAGCCCTCTACAACTTCAGCCACTTTAACCCTGTGCAGACACAAATATTCCATACACTGTACCACACTGACTGTAATGTCCTACTTGGAGCACCCACTGGATCGGGCAAGACCGTTGCAGCTGAATTAGCTATTTTCAGAGTCTTCAACAAGTATCCCACTTCAAAGGTCTGTTGAAACAATCATATGCTTACTTTCAGTTAGAAAAGACAATTCATAATTTCTAACCTCACCAGTTCTAAATGTCCTCGCAAAACCCAATGAGTAGATTTGTTACACACTTAGTGAATTTTCCGGGGGGGCAGATCAGTATTAGTATAATTTGCTGCAGCAAAATTTACCTCAAACCTTGAAGTCCTCTTGGTGAATTTCTAATGTATATGGTACTCACACATCCTTTCCTCATTATATTTATAATTCACAGGTAAACTCGTCATAAGATACCTAATTCATAGCCATGTTTTAAGATACGTAATAATTTATAATCAAATCTTTTGTATGAAGGAAATGTTAATACTTTTTACAAAGTTTGATTATATACAGAAAATATAGATTTAGCTTTTTTATTCTACATTTCCCCAAATGCCTATGATATTGTTAATGTTAACAGTAACATTACAAATCAAATAAACATTGATTGTTTATGTTTTGTAAAATGTTTCCCAATATTGCTTTATTTTTTAAAAAATAATTTATATTTAAGGTGTACAATGTTATGTTGTAATGTATAGACACACTATGAAATAATTACTATAGTCAAGATAGCTAGCATGCACTTCTAATACTTTGTTTTTTGCAGTGAGAACATTTAATATCTACTCAGCAAATTTTGAGTATATAAAATAGCATTATTTACTATAATCACCCTGCTCTACATTAGATCTCTGGAACTTGTTTATTCTACATAAATGACACTATACCCTTTGACCAATATCTCCCTATTCTCCCACTCCCTCCCCTCACAACTATTATTCTACTCTGCTTCTATGAATTTGACATATTTAGATTCTACCTCTAAGTAAATTTATGCAATATTTTTTCTTTCTGTGTCTGGCTTATTTCACTTACCATAATATATATTATAGCAAATGGCAGAATATTCTTTCATAAAAGTGAATAATATCCCAGTGTCTGTCAATTTCTTTATTCATCTATATTGGGACACTTAGATTGTTTCTTTATCCTGGCTATTTTGCATAATGGTGCAGTGAACATGGGAGTGCACATATCTCGTTGAGATACTGATCTCATTTCTTTTGGATATATATCCAGAACTAAAATTGCTGTATCTTATGATATTTCTATGCTTCATTTTTTAAGACCTTCCGTATGTATTTTCCATGATGGCTGTACCAGCTTACATTTCCTCCAACAGTGTGCCACAGTTTCCTTTTCTCCACATCCTTGCCAACATTTGTTATCTTTTGTTGTTTTGATAATATCCATCCTGACAGATATGAGGTGATAACTCATTGTGATTTTTGATTTGCATTTCCATGATGATTAGAGATGTTGAGCACCTTTTCCTATGTCTGTTGGTCAGCTTGTATGTCTTCTTTCGAATAATATCTGCTCACTCACATCCTTGTCCTTTTTTAAATTGAATTACTGGGAGTTTTTCTGTTTGTCTTGTTTTGTTTTTTTTTTGTTGTTGTTGTTTTTTTTTTTGCTCTTGGGTTGTATGAGTTTCTTATATGTTTTGGGTATTGACACCTTTGGATATTAACACCATATATACATACACATGTATGTATATATATGGTTTGGAAGTATTTTCTCCCAGTACATAGGTTGTCTTTTCACTCTGTTGATTGTTTCCTTTGCAGAAGCTTGTTAGGTTAGTGTATCCCCATTTATTTATTTTGCTTTTGCTTTCTATTGTTTTGGTGTCATCCAAAACACATTGCCAAGACCAGCTTTTTCCTGTGTTTTTTTTCTAGGATTTTTAGTTTCAGATCTTACATGTAAGTTTTTGATCTATTAAGTTAATTTTTGCATATGGCATGAGACGAAGGTTCATTTTTGTTCTGTTACATGTGAATATTCAATTTTCTTAACATTTATTGAAGACTGTTTTTTCCCATTGTGTATTCTTGGCATTCTTTTCAAGGATTAGTTGAATGTATATAAGTGGGTTGATTTCTGGACTCTATTTTGTTCCATTGGCCTTTGTATCTTTTTTTTGCCAATGCCGTACTGTTTTGATTATTATAGATTTAAAATATAATTTGAAGTCAGAAACATGATGCCTCCTTCTCAAGATTGCTTTGGTTATTTAGGGTCTCTGTGGTTCTATATGAATCTTAGAACTGTTGATTTCTATGTCTAGGAAAAACACTGTTGGCATTTTAGAGATTACAGTGAATCTGTAGATTGTTTTACATAGTATGAACATTTCAACAATTCTTTCAATCCATTAACACATGATAGCTTTCCATTTGGCTTTATCTGCTTTAGTGTCTTTCATTGGTGTATAGTTTTCTCTATACAGATTTTCATCTCCTTAGTATTTTATTCTTTTTGCTGCTGTTGTGAATGGGACTTTGCTTGATTTTTTTCTTTCCAGATAGTTTATTATTAGTGTATAGAAACACTACCAGTTTTTGTATTTTTATTTTATATCTGCAACTTTATTAAATTTGCTTATTAATTTTTTTATTTGTTTGTTTGTTTTGTGGTACTAGGGATTGAACCCCAGGGGCATTCTACCTCTGAGCTACAACCCCAGCCCTATTTTTTTTAAATGGGGTCTCACTAAGTTGCTGAAGGTCTCTCTAAATTGCTGAGACTGTCCTCAAACCTGCAAGTCCTCCTTTCTCAGCCTCCCAGGTTCTGGGATTACAGGATTACAGGCGTGCACCACCACACCCAGCTTGCTTAGTAATTTTAATGGTTTTTTTTCCCTGTAGTCTTTAGGGCTTGCTCATTTTTTAATTGTGTGAGTACTTTACATTTAAAATTGAGGTATTTTGGAAATGTCATTGCATTGTGTGCTGTTTTCATCATAATTTGTGATTTCAGAAATGTTCAAACTTTCTTTTTCAGTGATTTCCAATTAGTGGCTTTTTTTCATGCTTAACTAAGTTTTCCCACTTTTCAATTATTGATCCATAGAGACATGTTAATGCAACAGAAGAGCTCTACTGTAATTTGAAACATTTTATAAACATTTGCTTAGAAATTTTTTTAGGGAATAATGCAGCTCTTTTTTTTCTGGACATCTTAAGAAATTTATTTCACACACAACAAGGAGAAGCATACTGAGAAAGTGATATATTCACTGCCCAGATACAAGGAAAGAAAACACAATAGTGGGGAGACGATGAAACTTGAAAACCAAACCACTAGGAAAATATATCACAGCCTTGACACAGCAAACAGGCTATACCTTTATCAAATACCATTTTTGCCTGGGGCTTTTGCAATGTGCTGTGTTCCTGCCCCAGCATGGCACCTTATCTTTTGGATAAGGACCATGTTGTCTTTTTACCAGCTCTTTTAAAAATAGAACAGCTAAATGTATGACTGGCGTCTTTCATAAAATCTGCATTAAAATTTGAACTAGTTTATTTCTCTTCGAAACTTAAAAATTAATAAATTTTTATGAGATAGAGCTCAGATAAATCTTGAACATAATAGGAAAGCATTTTTATTTTCATAAGAACCCTAATTTCCCTGTGTAATGTATTATCTCAAGTTTTTTTATGTGTTCACATTATGTTAGAATATAATTTCCATATAAAATGCCTAAAGCCGGGTGTGGTGGTGCACACCTGTAACCCCTGTACTTGGGAGGCTGAGACAGGAGGATCACGGGTTCCAGAACAGCCTCAACAGGTAGTGAGTCTCGAATCAACCTAGCGAGACCCTGTTTCCAAATAAGAAATAAAATCAGGCTGGGGGTGTAGCTCAAAGGTAGAATGCCTCTGGGTTCAATCCTCGTACCACAAAAATAAATTAATAAATAAATTAATTAAAATGCCGAAGGAAAATACCTCTGGTGCTTTTTTAAAAATACTTTAAATTTATCTATGTTAGTATTTTTTAGTTTAAGTTAATGACTTTTCCCGAATAATTTAAAAGTTTAAATATTCAGTATTAAAGATAAATTTTAAAACCATACTGTCCTATTTTGACCAATTTTGTGTTACTTTTGTTTGAAAATGCTGTCAGTGTTTTCATGAGAGTCTTTTTTCCTTCCTCCCCTTTCTAGGCAGTATATATTGCACCCCTAAAAGCCCTAGTGCGTGAAAGAATGGATGACTGGAAAGTTAGAATAGAAGAAAAGCTTGGTAAAAAGTAAGTTCTTACTTTTATTCAACAGATATGCTTTTAATAGTCTGAACAGACCAACAGATAAAATAAAACTGTTGAATGCATTTGTAATGATTTTTATAATCTGTTATTTAAATATAAATATTTAAAATGGGTAGGATAAAAAATAAAAGTTTATAACTACTATCAAAATGGTATCGATATTCCCATTGTTTTAAGATTGAAAAATGAAATTCCTCAAATTGCTTAATCTGGATACTTTTATTTGGCAGATAACTTTTCAATATATCTTTAGTCCAAGATAAAAATAAGTTAGCCGGGCGTGGTGGCGCACGCTTGTAATCCCAGTACTTTGGGAGGAGGAGACCGGAGGATCCGGGTTCTCTCTCTCTCTCTCTCTCTTTCTCTCTCTACTTAGTGAGGCCCTCCGCAACTTGGTGAGACCTGGTTTCAAAATAAAGTATAAAAAATAGGGCCAGGGGTGTAGCGCGGAGGTAGAACGCCCCTGGGTTCAATCCCCAGTACCGCAAAAAAAAAAAGTTATATCTGTTTATTGTTCTCACATTATTCAGAGCAAATTTCAGAAACCATTTAAGACATTTTAAATGTAAATCATTTGTGAAAAATAGAAGTTCTTTGAAGAATACAATGTTTTTAATTAATATCTTACTGTATCATGAGGCTATTCATTACAGTATTATTTTTGTAGCAAAAGATTGCAGATAACCTGAATGTCCAATTGAGCATTACTAACTAAATTACAGTGCATTTACACAACATAAAATATCATATAACTATAAGAGAATGAACTCTTTATGTACTAAATGAATGATATTCATAGGTAATACAAAAAATTAAAAGTAAACTATCCTATCTCTTCTTTTTAAAAAATGATAAATATGTGGATGCTTCATAACGAGAACTCGGTAGCAGTGGGATAGGAATGTGATGCAGATGATTCACTTCATATTATTTGAGTAATGTGAATGTATTACATATTCGGTATGATATGTAAGAACAAAATTATGTAATTTGCAGGAAAATGGATGGAACTAGAGGATGTTATGCTAGCAAGATTAACTACTTTCAGGAAGTTAAGGGTCGTATGTCTTCTCTCATATGTGGAATCTAGAGAGAAATTGGGAAACAAGGGATTTCAGATAAATGAGGGGAGACTGCTCTAAGAGTGGAAGGGGATCTGGAGAAGAAGGTGGGGAGGTGAAGGGAGAATTAATGAAGGAAACAATTCAAATAATGCTATGTTCATATATTATCAATACCAATTTCATTATTATGCACAGGGAGGGTGAGGGAACAGGGTGGGATCCAGAGGGAAACACACCAAATGCTGCGTGCACATATGTTTCTGTCATGAACCTCATTATGATGTGTAATTACAATGCACCAATAAAAAATGAAAAAAAGTAAATACTTTGGGAGCATTATACTTGGAGGAACCAATCTTGCCCTTCTTTCGGTTTTCTGAGTCTTAACACAGATGCACACATTGCTTAGTGATTATCTGAAATTTGGAGGTATTCTCCAGATTTTCCTACATATTATCTAAGTCTTCAACATTTACATAGGTTTTTCTTTTCCCTCTTTTCCACTATTAAGACAGATCTGTTCAGAAAGAGGGAACACATATTTTCCCTGTTTTATTTATGTCCTTATATGGTTTTTTTGCTTTTATTACTCAGAAAATTTCCGTCTGAGAAAAGAAATGAAACTTACACATAATCAAATTATTAATGAATGCCTACCTATGTTAATACTTTCCCTCATTAAAAAGATGTGTGTTTCCCAAAAAGATGGTTGTTCTAATATATGGAGAAGGACATAGAAGTTCAGCTTGATAGAATCACATCAGGCAGAGATTTTTTAAGAATAATCTAAGCAAAGTCTAACACCCTTGCATATTTGTATAAAAGTTAGATGTGCCAGTGATTTGAATTTATATGTCCATTTTACAGCAAGAAATAATGTTAGAATTCTTAAGAGACAAATGTTTTGGACTCGTTTCAGAAAATTTCAGAAATTAAAAGAGAAGAAAATAGTTTGTAGCATTACAAATTTTATTTTGAAAGAGATTGTATTTTTGCCTTCCTAAAATCATGTGCTTGCTACCTGAGGGCCATTTTTATTTCCCTCCAGAGTTATTGAACTAACAGGGGATGTGACTCCTGACATGAAATCCATTGCCCAGGCTGACCTTATTGTCACTACACCAGAGAAGTGGGATGGAGTGAGCAGAAGCTGGCAAAACAGGAACTATGTTCGGCAAGTCACTATTCTCATCATAGATGAGATCCATCTGCTTGGTGGGTATCACTGTATCTAATTCATTTTGTAAACTTCGACTTTCTTTATTAATATTATTTTCAATTGATAGCTAATTATACATATCGATAGTATACAGTGTGATGTTTTGATGTGAATACAACATGGAGTGATTAAATCAAGCCAATTAGCATATCTGTCACCTCATTTAATTATAATTTTTATGGAAAAACATTTTAAATTTTCTCTCTTAGCAATTTTGGGATATATATTATTATTAACTGTAGTCACCCTGCTATACAATAGATCTCACATACTTATTCCTCCTATCTAACTGAAACTCTGTGCCCTTTGGCCAGTATATCGCTATTTCCTTCCAACCACCCCTCAAGCTTCTGGCAGCCATCATTCTATTCTTTACCTAGATGAATATTGACTTTTTGGGATTCCACATATAGGTGAGATCATGCAGTGTTTTTCTGTGCCCAACTTACTTTTCTTCACATAATGTCCTCTACATTCATCCATGTTGTTGCAAATGACAGGATTTCATTTTTTTAAATTGTTTAATAGCATTTCATTGTATATAGATACCACATTTTCTTGATCCCTCCATCAGTGGATACTTAGGTTAATTTCATTTCTTGCATATTGTAAATAATGCAATGAACATGAGAGCACATTTATTTCTGTGGGGTATTGATTGCAATTCCTTTGGATATATATACCCAGAAATGGGATTGCTGGATCATCTGGTAGTCCTATTTTTAGTTTTTAAAGAACCTGCAAACTTTGACTTCATGTCTGCAGCAGCCAGCATGGATTTGTTAAATGATTAATATTCATTATTCTTATTTCTTAGGGGAGGAAAGAGGTCCTGTTCTAGAGGTCATTGTATCTCGAACAAATTTCATCTCATCACACACAGAAAAGCCTGTTAGAATAGTTGGACTATCTACTGCATTAGCTAATGCTAGAGACCTTGCTGACTGGCTCAATATTAAGCAGGTATGTGGAAGATTGATAAATCAGACATTTAGTAACATGGCTTAGGTGGCCACATTAAAAGAGGCACCATAACATTATAAACTTAAATATAAAAATTGAACATGGTTTCTCTCTCATATTTACTGTAGATGGGACTGTTCAACTTTCGACCATCAGTCCGCCCCGTTCCACTGGAAGTTCACATTCAAGGCTTTCCAGGTCAACACTACTGTCCTCGCATGGCAAGTATGAACAAGCCTGCATTTCAAGGTGAGCTTCATGGTCCTGGAGTGAAATAGCAGCTATTCTGTATTGTAGCTATCAAATACGTTCCATGTGGTTTGGTTTCTTTGAGAGGGTGATATTGGCCCAATTCTACAAACATCTAAGGCTATTTGCCTCAACAGTTAAGGATATAAATATATGTTAAATAACCTATTCAAAATTGGAGAGATTTCATAAATGATAATGTCTTTGTAGTAGAATACAAGCATATTATTTTTAAAAGTAATCAAATACTTCATAATGTTAATCTATTAAGATATTTTCTTATATGGTGATTAGTAGCTTAAACAAATGATAAATAGAGGGGGAAAGTAAAAAAAAATCACATAATCTTAATTTTTACCAGAAACCGTAAAACTTAGAAATTCCAATACTTTTTATAATAATTCAGTTTTGGTGCTTTGTTTAGTTTTTCATATTTCCTTTTCTAACAAATTAGTCAAGCAGGAAAGATTTAAGAATAACACTCATATTTTATTGAAACATGTTTTATTTGAACTGCATAAGGAATATTTATTGTATCTATTAAAAATAACCTCCAAAATAAATTCTCTAATGTGAACCGCTGTTGATTTTGAGGTGGCAGTTGTGAGGTGACTTTTTAGCTGCTGTAATTAGCCTTATGACAGAAGCAAAGTATTGATTGTGAACTAGAGACCAATCTTGGCAGTTCAGATTATTTACACCTCCACAGAAGCATTGTACAAAATCACTAATGAACAATAAATCTGCCATGAGCTGTTCAGCCACACCTGTTCTTGCAGCAGCAAAAATCCATTAAACGTTGAGGTTTAAAAAAGAGACAGATCCATTCATGATTGTGGGTACAAATGACACCAATATTGTAATAATATGTGAGTTTTAAACATTCTGTCTCTAATATGATTTACCAAAGATTTATCATTTACATGATGTAATATTCTGATACATGGCGAAAGAATAAGAAAAAAGATAAATGAGTTTATTTTTCATAATACGTATTGTTGAAATTACTTATGTCTGTGTAAGGAATGGCCAATTGCATGCCATTGATAGAAATGAAAAATGAAGCATTTTGTGTTTTGTAAGTCAATAGTAAATAACCAGAATACTTGCACTTCTTAAGATGTGGTATCAGCCTAGCGGCTCTCCTTATAAACTACTGATTGTACCTGTAGTGATTATTATATCTTTGAGTTTAGAAATATGATTTTATGATAGCTTTATTCCTCACTGTTAGAGTATAAATAATGCCAAGGTCATGTCAACATTTCCATAATAAACTTTATATCTCAGCCCATAAAAAGAAATTTTGCAGCTCATATTTTGAACAGGAAATTACAATGAGGTTGAACTTTTTCATATCAAATTTGTAAATACCTCTGACTGTTTTTAAGAGAGCTATACATACATAAATATATATTTTGCTTCTGCCATGTTATCAACATTTTGGAGCAAGGAAACCTCATTTCCAGTGAGGGCAAATGATTTATGTAGCTCTTTAAGTAATTTTTTTATAGATTTGAATTACAATATTTCCTTCAGTCTTGTTACTCAGGTTTCAAAGTACCACCTCATTCTGTGTGTGTTGACCACCCTGTGCCATTTCTCAGGTACACATTCAGGCATGGCATTCTCTTCTGCTCTCTTCTGTATTCTCTTATTTTTTCACTCAAAACCTCACACATGTTTTTAGACAATCAGAAGGAAAATATTCTTACTTGTTTATGGGTATAATCTCTTTTATGTTTACCGTCTTCTTGTAACAAGGCAAAAACAAAAGTAATTTTTTGTGATCTTTTAGTGGACATTTTTTATCACCCTATAGGATTTGACTCTTTTCTCAGATCCTAGGACCAATTAACCATGTAATGTCACTACATAGGCAGGCAGAAATATCTCAGAAACACAACTTAGGAACAGAAAACTCAACCTAAGATTTAGTGTCTGTGTATAGCTCTTAATGGAGGTTTGAGCATTAAAGTTTCTCCTTCCTTGGTAGCTCAGGACAGTACTTAGAGCTGATATAAAGTTTCCTTGTCCTAGACAATATACTCCCACGGAAGAGCCAGCAACCTCTCCCTTCTCATCATCGGTCCAGTATGTTGTCAGATCCATGTAGTACCTTCACTAATACTAAATTTTATGACCAAATTAAGAATTCAGCTAAATTATTTGTAATATTAGTTTTAATGTATCTATTTGATATCTTAGTGAAATTCTTAGTCTGGGGTTAAGTGACTTAACATTCCATTTTTCACAACTTTTCAACAGCAATTAGAAGTCATTCTCCAGCCAAACCTGTTTTGATATTTGTCTCATCAAGACGTCAAACTCGACTTACAGCTTTGGAATTGATAGCCTTTTTGGCTACTGAGGAAGATCCAAAGCAATGGTTGAACATGGATGAAAGAGAGGTAAGCATTATATTTTATCTTCTTCTTATACATGTCAAATTAGTTTATATTATATTATAATGGAAATTACATATTTAATTATATTTAGTCTTATATGATAAAAGTATACAAACAGTAATAAATGCTGGTGAGGATGTGGGGAAATAGGAACCCTTACACACTTTTGGTGGGATTGCCTATTAGTGCAGCTGCTGCTGCTGTGGAGATTAGTATGGAGGTTCCTTAAAAGACTGGGAATGGAGCCACCATATGACCCAGCCATACCATTCTTGGGGATCTTCCCAAATGAAGTGAATTCAGATTACTTTAGGGATATATTCATTTCCATGTTTATAGCAGCACAATTCACAACAGTCAAACTATGAAACCAGCCTAGGTGTCTGTCAACAGACAATGGATTATGAAATTATGGTGTATACACACAATGGAATTTTACTCAGCCATAAAAAAGAACATAATGATGTCATTTGCAGGAAAGTGGATGGAACTCAAGAATATGCTAAGTAAATTAGCCAGTCACAGAAAGTGAAGGACCATGTGTTTCACTCATATGTGGAAGCTAGAGAGAAACTGGAAAACAGAGAATTTCAGATAAATGAGGGGAGACACTAGTGAAATTGGGGAGCGAGGTGGGGAGGAGAAAGGGGAGATCTGATGAGGGAAACAATTCAAATAATCCTTTGTTCATACATGAAGTTATCTGTATCAAAGTAAATATTATCAATGGGGGAGGGACATGGAGGGAAACACACAATGAATGCTGTGTTGTGTGCATGTATGTTTCTGTCACTCTGAATCTCACTATGATGTATAATTACAATGCACCAATAAAATAAAAAAGTATAAAATAATAGAATTTGGAAAAAATAATATAGGAAAGAAGAAATGCATAATACTGACACCTTAACACAATACTACTAATATTCTAGTGCATTTTCTTCAAGAATTTTCCCACTAAACATTTACTTTATGTATTCATATTTGTGATTTATATTCAACTAAGTTTTCATAATTTTGAGCACCCTTGCCCTCATATGACTTATGATTAATTTTGTAAAATTAACTTCTTAAAAAATATTTAATATAATCATTGTTCAAAATTTAGAAAACACTAGCTGGGCATGGTGGCACATGCCTAGAATCCCAGTACTTGGGCAGCTGAGACAGGAGGATTGTAAGTTTGAAGCCAGCCTCAGCAACTTAGTGAAGCTCTCAGTAACTTATCAAGACCCTGTTTCCAAATAAAAAATAAGATGGGACTGAGGGTGTAGCTTGGAGGTAAAATCCCCTGTGTTCAGTCCCCAGCACCACAAAAAAAGAAAAAAATTAGAAAACACTAAAAGGTATGTGAAAATTTTAAACTACCATTAAAACTGAATAATTGTATTCCATTATGCAGCTATTCCATGGTGTTTTTCTACTATAATTAAATAATCATGCATCTTTATTTTATAGGCTATTCTTTTTATTTAGAATTACGTCCGTAGTATAGAGTACTAAAAATAAAATTAATAGGTCAAATAATGCAAACATTCTGCAGATTTTCATACATACTGCTAATTACTTTTCAAAAATATAGCACTAATTGATGTTATCACTTTTAATTACTAGCAGTATATGAGAGTAAGTTTTCCTCATTTATTGTAGTTTATTAATATAGATAAAATATTTTCTTGTTTTAATTTATGCTTCAATTTCTTATGGTTGAGTATTTTTTATATATTTGTGTAGTAGGAATTATCTTTTTTGTTGTTGGTGTCTTCATTTCCTTTAGATTTTATCTGTTTTAGGACATTTATAGATTTGTATGAGCCTTCCCAAATTTTAAAATGATATATTTATAAAACTTTATATATCACTTTTGTTGCATATATATGTACTAATATACATTATATGTTAATCATATACTCTGTTAGTTAATTTGGTAGGTAATTGCTTATCTTTTTATCATGGTATCTTTTTACAAATAGATTTTGCCTTCTATATGATACAGTCTGATAGTATTGACTTTTATGTTTTCTTCTACTACTTCTAAAGTAGATATTCTTCCTCCACTCCATAGATTTAATATGTAGTGATTTTTCTTCCTTATACTTTTCCAGTTTTAAACATTAATTTTCTAGATGAAATTATGATGAAAACAGTAACATAATTGTTGCATTTGTCCTCTCCCCCTCATCCCTCCTTTGAGATCTCAGGCAGCCTGAATACAGAGTTGTTCAGCATCAGTAAAAGACAGTATTCTAAACCCACAAGCATGCAGTCTTCACACTTTGCATCTTTCTCTCTACTTCTCGTGATTAGGGTTGGTGGGTCTGTTGGGTAGCACTATCAGTATGTAATCGTTAGCTGCTATTTCAAAATAGTCTTGCTTTGTTGCATAGATGACCTTATTCACAAGCAAACCCAAACATGAACCTAATAGAAAAGGTATCAAATGACTACGTAAAGTAGAGTGGAAAATGTCATTTTATCTTTAAAATTGCATCATTACTTTCTTAATGATACTTGTATGTGTATATCAAATATTTATTCAAGATAATGTGAATAATTTTGTCAAAAGATTATTTTATGGTCTTTAATTTGTACGACTAAATAATCATGCTGTTTTGTCTGAAACAGTATCATAGCTTAGGAGACAAATCCTGAGAAATAGATACATACGATATTGATGATTTAGTTTATGTGCAGCATCTATCTAGGCTTAATTTTACTTCTCTTTTGTTTTATCCCTAAAATCTTCCAAATGGAGACTGTTCTTTGAAGTCAGGTACAAAGTACATACCTACTGAACACATATTGGGATATTTGCTCAAAGTATATAGACACTGTGCATTTAGCACATATGTGACTCACATTAACTTCAAATGTGAACCTCATGTGCTCTTCTCTGCTATGGTACACTTCTATTTTTTTATTTTAATGATATGGGACTTATGGAACTTTGAATAGCTCAACCATTATATAAAATCATTTATCTGTTTTATTTTTATCAACACAAAAATTTATGACTAAGGCTAAGTAGAAAACATAGAATTTATTTGCATAGTTTTTGCAGATTTTTTTCACTGCTAAAAATAAAGCAACTAGAATTATGCCATTTCCACCTATTTTGTTTCACCAATTCCATCTCAAAGAACCAGGCAACCCAGGCTTTGTTTTATTACTGCCTCTAAAAGCAATCACTTTTAAAATAAAAGTTTCAGAGTTTGCAACAGATTGCTATGTAAATTCAATGTTATTATTCCTAAACCTACTAGAAGGCAGCTGTTTCAGTTGTTGAATTCCCAGTGTCCCCCCCCAAAATTGCAACTATTATCAAAATACCAATGATATTATTCACGGAACTAGAAAAAATTCTAAAAATTTTATGGAAGCACAGAAAAACCCTGACTAGCCAAAGTGATTTTGAGCAAAAAGAACAAAGCAGAAGGAATTTTGACTTCAAAACATACTACAAAGTTGTACTAATCAAAACAGTTTGGTATTGGCACAAAAACAGACAAATAGACCAAAGAAACAGTAGAGCCTAGTTTTAAATCCATGCATCTACAGTCATCTGATTTTCAACAAAGTGCTAAGAAAACTCATTGGGGAGAGGACAGACTTTTCAATAAATACTGCTGGGAAAACTGAATATCCACATGGAGAAGAAGGAAGCTAGACCCCTGTATTTCACTAGTTACAAAGATAAACTCAAAATGGATTAAAGATTTAACAAAAACTGAAACTATGAGACTGTTAGAAAAAAACACAGGGAAATGCTTCAGAACATTGGAATGAGCAAGGATTTTTTGGTCAATACTCCAAAAGCACAGGAAATGAAAGCAAAAATAGATATATAAATTACATAAAACTAAAAGCTCTCCACAGCACAAGAAACACCCAGCAGAGTACAAGACAACCTACAAAATGGGATAAAATATGCAATGTATACATCTGACAAGCAGTTGATATCCAGATTACATAAGAAACCCCAAATCCCAATAGCAAAAAAACAAAAACCCTACTACTGGATATACCCAAAGGAAGGTGACATTAAAGCTAAGAACCAAAGGATGAGATTAGACTATTCCAAGAAAGGGGAGAACAGCTTTCAGGCCAAGAGTCAGGATCTGCTGAAGCAGAATCACCTAGAGAGTTGTGGCATAGCTGAGCTAGGCAGAGGCCATTTCCTGCAAGGCCGTAGGCCCTTAGTTAAAAGAGTTTGAATTTTATTCCAAGTACTCTGGGAAGACCGTTATTCATTTATTAAACAGACATGCATTGAGCTCTTTCTCTGTATCTGGTAAAGTTCCTGCACTTATGGAATTAACATACCAGTGGGAATGATAATAAGCAAATGCACGAAATCATGATGATTGTTATGGAAAAAATAATAAACAAGGTAAAGGGCATAGAGAATGCTTGGGGTGGTGGTAGAATGTTACACAGTCATGAAGGTAGAAAGACCTGTCTTAAGAGATAACCTCTGAATAGAGATCTGAAGGAAGCAAACCAGATACCCAGCCGATGAGTATTCCAGCACATTGAAAGGTTTTAAACTAGGCAAATTACATACCCTAATTTTTTTTGTTGTTGTTGTTTTTGCGGTACTGGGGATTGAACGCAGGGGCGTTCTACCTCCGCGCTACGCCCCCGGCCCTATTTTTTATACTTTATTTTAAAACCGGGTCTCACGAAGTTGCGGAGGGCCTCACTAAGGAGAGAGAGAAAGAGAGAGAGAGAGAGAGAGAGAGAGAGAGAGCTGAGGCTGGCTGTGAACCCGGATCCTCCGGTCTCCGCCTCCCAAAGTACTGGGATTACAAGCGTGCGCCACCACGCCTGGCTACATACCCTAATTTACACTTTAAGGTTACTTTTGTTACTTAGTAGAAAATGAACTAAAGTAGAGTTAAGTGTGAAATTACCATGGAGGTCCAGGGACCACCTGGATTGGTGGTAATGGGAATGGAAAGATATGCTTGGAACTAGAAAGAATAGGACTTTCTGTTAGATGAGAAATGGAGGCTAAGAAGAATAAAGGAATTAAGAATGACTCCCCAGTTATTAACTTAGACATCCAGGTAAATAACGGTGCTGTATACTAAAATGGGTAAGGCTGAGATTGAAGAATGGAGGGGGAAAGAGAAACAGATTTGAGCTTTAAAAATTATATTTGGGACGTGTTTGTTTGAATACCCAAGACTTTCAAGTAACATTTTAAGGCCATTAGACATAAGAATTTTGTGAAACCACAGATGATGTGAGATGAGCATATGAACTTGGGAGCATCAGCACAGAGGGAGCATTCAAACCCAGGTGGGCACATGTCAGGGAGTGCGGAGTGACAGCATCTCAGATTCTCTCAGTTTGAGCAGAGATATAAAATGAGGAGCTGGCAGAGGGCTCAGGGAAGGTGATGCCAAGAAGAGAGGATTCCATGAAGGAAGGAGGACGTGCCTACATCAAACATGAAAGGAGTACAGTGAGTTGAGAGCAGAGAAGCGCCCAGGGGATTTAATACTTGGAGGACCTTCTTGAACTTGCAAACAGAATCCTGCGTGAACTTGGCAAGCAAAAGCCAGTTCGGAATGGGATGAGAAGCAAATGCAGGGAGGCGGAAGAAATGGAAGCAATTACACAACTCTTCTAGAAGTTTCCTATCTAATTCATCTAATGTTGCAATAAGCACATAGCAAGTATAGTCTTATCAGCTTCCATGAGGTACTCCACAGTTTAGTCCCACATGCAAGGTTGAATTGTGATAGGATCCAGAAAGTTGCCAACCAGCACTATAAGACAAAAGAGCAGAGAGAAGGCCCTTCCTTCTGAGTGAGTTTACTGGTTGAAAACGCAGAATACTGCTTCTTAATTCATCTCTTACACCTTGGGTAAGACTTCATGTCTGGAAGGAGAAAGCAGAATGCTGGCCAAAGACTAGAAATTATTCTTGTGTCTCCTCTCCAATTCCTCTACATTCTTGTCAGCAGCAGAATAGCACTTTCTTCCTCCACACTCTTAAGTGAAGTCTAGGTGGCTAAAAGAATACAACCAAGAGAACTAGCTGTTCATTTTTGTCCTCATTAGAATTCTGTCCTCATTAGAATTTTGCCCTAAAGTTGTGCTCTGAAGTCTAAGGATCACCATAAGATAGGCAAAATCATTACAAGTTCAAATTTGGTAGGGCTTCTACTAATGACATTAGGTTATAGTTTTCCTTAATTCGTTTGCTTTTACATTCAACATATAGATAGATATTGACCTCTTCATATATATATGACCTCTTCATATATATGTAGACCTCTTCTTATAGGTAGGAATTTAACAGCAGGCTTTAAAGATGGACGTTGCTGAAAATCAGAAATTGAGTTGATTGTAATGCAGGGTAACCACATCATTTTCAATGCAAATGACCTGTTTTTTTTAAAAATACACTTTTGCCAGGGGTGGTGGCGCACGCTTGTAATCCTAGTACTTTGGGAGGCGGAGACCGGAGGATCCGGGT
>PVJS01005298.1:0-64798 GCA_004027185.1 Glis glis | reverse complement strand
TATCCAAGAGCAGGGAAGATCTTTCCATCTTCTAAGATCTTCTTCAATTTCTTTCTTCAGTGTTCTATAGTTTTCATTGTAGAGGTCTTTCACCTCTTTGGTTAAGTTTATTCCTAGGTATTTGATTGGTTTTGAAGTTATTGTGAATGGGATTGTTTTCTGGATTTCTTTCTCAGTGGATTCATGGTTGGCATATATGCAATTTATTTAAAAATAAAAGTAATGTCTGATAGAAGAGCAGAGGCTCCAATGGAATGATTGAGGGGGTTTAGGGAAGGAAGGAGGGGGTGACAAAGACATAAAGAGTGTAAAAGTTAAAATAATGCTATGGATGTGTACAAATTTACCTGAAGTTTTCTAAAAATACAAATGTCTTACCTTGCTCCAGACTTAGAAAACCTTGCTCTGTGTGTAGGACCTGGGTATCTGTATGTTTTCTAACGCCATAGATGGTTTTGGGAAACACCACAATTTGAGGACCATTCTTCTATACCTCTCTAGATGTGAGATTCATCACCTTGGTGAAAATGTTGAAGCCCAGCTATCAGTGGACACAGAATGAAGGACAAGACAATGGGCCTTCTGGAAAATCAGTGCCTTAAGATGCCAGATTGATCATTCCTCACTTTCCTGAAAGTCTCAAATATTTAACATCCCTAGAAAGAGAGCATCAAAAGTAGTTTAGATATACCACAAGGACATGTTTAATTGTATACTTATAGACTCATTACAGTTGGTACCCTATTTTTCATGAAAGATGCTAGATAATTAGAAACTAATTTAATGAATGAAAAAGAAAACATTGGAGTTTAAGCACAATTAATGTTAAGAAAGCTGAATTCAAGGGCAGGTGATATAGCTCAGTGGTAGAGTGCTTGCCTAGCATGCATGAAGCCTTGGGTTAGTCCCAGCACCATGCACACAAAGAAAGCAATATTTAAAATGAGAAAACCTGAGCTATCCTGTTCATGCCATGTAATAACAGTGCAAATCTGCTAAATAAACAATTTTTTCAAAACATTTCTTTCCTATGAAACAGAAATAAGGACATATACTTCAAAAGACTGTTGTAGGAATGAACTAAGATTGTAGTTGTGAAAGTACTTCATAAACTGTAAAGTGATATGAACAAATGTGGCAATTTTATTATTGGTACTCTGACTTCTACTTCAGTTTTCAGTTATTACTCATATTACTATCGATACTCCATGGCCCTCTTAGTTCTCAGTATAAACATACTTTTGTATTCTCCTCTATCAATACACCATTACTTGCATAGTAATTATTTCTATATAGTATATATAGAATATATATAGTATATGTAAAATATTTTATATATATGTGTATATATATATGTGTGTGTGTGTGTGTGTGTATGTATGTATGTATGAATATGTATTTTAGTGGTACTGGGGGTTGAACCCAGGGGCATTCTACCTACGAGCTACACCCCAGCCCTATTTTTTTATTTTTAAATAGGGTCTCACTCAGTTGCTCTGGCTGGCCTTGAACTTGTGATCCTCCTGTCTCAGCCTCCCAAGTACTGGGATTACAGGTGTGCACCACCATGCCCAGCTTATATAGTATATTTCTATGGAGAGCTGGATTTAGGCTAGGTTTTTATTGAATACCTATTAACAGAACTTTCTTTTTCCTGATGGGGATTTTTCCCAGGAATTGTTTCAAAAAATTGTTTCAAAATAGCCATTGTCTGTCCTACCAATAACAGTCAACTAAATTAAGCATACACACAATGTGTGTGTGTGTGTGTGTGTGTGTGTGTGTGTGTGTGTGATTTTTGTGTTTGTGTGCTCCACCCAATCTCAGCTATGAGGGAGGAAAACGACATTCCTGCACTTGGCGTTTTCTATACCCATCCTATGCCAGAGTGGATGGTGTTCAAGAAGCTAGCGAGGAGCCCACCCTTCTGGGTATTGGTGGCCAGTGAGAGTTGAGGTCCCTCACCCACCATTCTGGACCTTCTGTTCTGGACCTTACTGTCCTTGTGACTGGCATTGCAGCGTGTGCAGTGGACATTGCCTGGACCCAGGTGCAGCTGTTTTGCATCTGGTGATCCCACATGGTCAGACCGTTTGCCAAGCTCCCTGCAGAAGTGTCAAAGTGCTGATGGTCGGGGCTGCCTGTGTCCCCATGGGACGTAAACATATATGAAATGCCTGTACCATGTAACCTTTCTAAAATCCGAAATGCCAAGGGTTTCCAAAGTGGTTGTGGCTTCTGGGTCAGAAGTCAGTTCTACAAGAGTGGACTTACCATAAGCTCTGAGTTGCTCTTCTGACATCTCTTTGTATTTTTAAAATAAATACCTGGGGAGAAAGTACCCCATCTAACAAAAAAGAGCTCTGGGATTGCCTTCCATGACAGGGAACTACAACAGGATCCTGCAGGCACAGTTTCTGATGCACCCCACCATTTGGAGTAGCATCATAGCCCAAGGCATTTTGAGATGAAATATGAAAACAAAGATTCTGGCATCAGCGGCAAACTTATCTTTAATGATAAATATCCTTTACATATGAATTCACAGGAGAAAAATTTAGAATGCATTCTTTTTGATTCTTAGGAAACACATTTTAAGCTAAATGTATACAATAACGCTGTGAATTTCTAAAATACTTTCAAATGCATAGATTAGTTTAATGCCTGTTGGGAAATGTGTTGTTTAGTAAATGTTTCATTTAAGCTTACTATAAATGATTACTGTCTTAGAATTTTGGTATGTTGGCTTTATTTTTCCTTCTGATACTAAAACAATTCTTTTAATGTTGCAGGGCCTTAAATTTCACCAAGTACCTTTTAGCGATGGAAAAGAAGTTGCATACCCTTGAGGATGAACAGATGAATTTTCTTTTGTCATTTGTGGATTTTTTGGAGAAATTATTATTGCCTAATCCTTTGGACTCATCCAGTGCTCCCAAATTCCACAGCCTCTCCTCTCTCACCGAGAAGGTTCTGAATAGAAGTGATTTGTGGATACATCATTTTAAGAGCTTAGAGAGAGATCTACCTGCTGCTGATGTTCAGAAGCTTCTGGAATTTGGGAAAGAGGTGATTGAAAAAGCACAGACTCTTGAAAGTCAATGGATGAGGAAGCAATCTAAAAATATTTTGAGATTCATAGAATTAATCCTTTGGGAAATTAACCCCAAATTGCTGGAATTATGGCTCTATGGCATTTCAAAAGGAGAAAGAGATAAATTAGAAATCTTGTCTATACTTTTAAATTTTTCTGTTCCAGAAGATGAGAAGATTTTTAGTAAAAGCTTGAACTTTTCCCAATTGTTCCCTTCAGATTGGCCTAAATCACCAGCTGTGAACATGGATTTTGTACATTTAAGTGAAACTGTAATAAATAGTCTCTATGAATTTGGATTTCTGAGGCAGGAGCAAGTCTCAGAAGCTCTGGACAAAGTCTATACTATAAAGAATGCATCTGATCTTTTCTCAGTCCTTTCCGAACCTCATAAACAAGAAGTTGACAAAATTTTGACACACATATATCTGAGTATCTTCAAAGACAGGGATTCAGCTTTACTTTTGCAAATTTACTTTTCCATTTACCAACATATGTACAAATTCTTAAGCATTCAGAGTAGGGAGTCTTTGCTAACTTACCTGACCCATGTCTCAAGACACATTTTGGACATCATAAAGGAAATTAATTTCCAAAACATCAGTCAAGCATTTGCATTTTTATCAGAGACTGCAGGGGTCCTTGGGGGAATTTCTGAAGTATCTTATTGTCAGCAGTTGTTTTCAATTTTTAACTTTTTGGAGCTTCAAGCCCAGTCTCTGATGTCTATGGAGGGCCAAGAATTAGAAGTGATTCATGCCACTTTGACAGGCCTCAAACAGCTGTTCCTTGTAGATGAAGATTTTCGCATTTCTTTACTTCAGTATGTCAGCCAACTCTTCAATGGTTCGGTAGAAGCCCTGTTGGGTAATGAATGCTCTGTTTTGGATAATAACACCATTTCTTCTGTGAATTATTTAAAAGACGAGGGGTCTTCATTTCGTCTTCCATGGGCCGGAATTTTTTCAAATCTCTCCGCAAATGTCAGTGTGTTTAACGAGTTTCTGGCCGTTCACTGTACTGTCTCATGGCTTCAAATGTGGACTGAAATTTGGGGAAGCATATCTCAAATATTCAAATTTGACCTGAATATCTTCACCCCTCTCCATGTGGGTCTCACGCAGCTTTTGGAGGAGTTGGAAAATGATGTGAAGATTTCTAAAAGCTGCCAGGGAGTATTTCCCACCCATCATGCAGCTAGACTCATATTAAATTTGCTTAAAAATGTCACTCAGGTCGATGACTTCCAGGGCTGGCATGACTTGCTGGATCTCAGGGATCTTTGGGTAGCGTTAGGTGATGCCCTAGTTACAGTAAGATCACTTAACCTGCATCAAGTGGAGAAATCCCTTGTCACCATGCAAACCGCCCTGCACCAGCTAAAGATATTTCCATTAAACAGCAATAAGAGTAGACAGTTTTTATATTCTCTTCTTGAAGTGTTCCTTGAATTAAGCCGTGCCTCAGAATCTAGGGATAATAATGTGGACTTGATAAATCATTTTCTTTCGAATCATCTCAAGGATCATGGAGAAAAATTTGAAGGTGTTATTACTGACCTAAGTGAAACAATATTATTTCTTAGAAATGTGTCACATGATCGAGATTTATTGTCCTGTGCTGATATTTTCCAAAATGTTACCGAGTTGATTTTAGAAGGAGGCCTATTACCTGCAAATACTTCTCAGAGGACACTACATCTTCTGGCTGTTTTAAATTCCACATTCTCCTCTGAGAACACAATTAGCAGACTGAAAGGATGCCTTGCATGGGTAGATGTCATAAAACATCTATCCGTGAAGTATAATTCAAGTTTTTCTCATGGACATCTTCACAGTATTTTGGGGGATTTCGCAGATACCGAAAACAAAATGAACTCTACATTGAAAATTGTAACCTGGGTATTAAATATGAAGAAACCTCTTTGTTTTTTAAATCAGACAAACATAAATTGTGTAAATATTTACTTGAAAGATATAACTGCCTTTCTAAGTATTATACTTACTACGATCTTTGAAAAAGAGAAGGTGCCAAAATTTGAGATTTTATTAGCTCTTTTGAATGATTCCACAAACCAAGTAAGGATGATTGTCAGCAACTTAACAAGAGACTTTGATTTTGCCTCCCAATCCAACTGGAAATATTTTAATGAATTAGTCCTAAGACCCACAAAAATGTCAGATGAAATTCCTAACCAGTTTCAAAATATGTGGCTGCATTTAATATCACTGGGGAAGGAAATTCAGAAACTTATAAAAGATATTTCCCCTAATATACTGAAAAATAATTCCTATTCTACAACTGAAAACATTTTTAGAATATTTACCACCAGTTCAAAGGAAAATGATATAAACCATTTAGGCCATTCAATTTATCATTTAGCTAATTACCTTGCCTTCAACCTATCTCATGATCTTCAAGATTCAGAAATAATTCCCCATGATATAGTGAAAACCATGAGTCTTGGTCTTCAATTGATGAGGGATGTGTTCAACTCCTTAATGCCCACCGTGTATCACAATATCCCACAAAAGGCAGGTCATGTTCAAGTTTTAAAGAAGGTAACTTCTCTCATGCGTACTCTCAAGAAGGCAGACATAGACCTTTTAGTAGATCAACTTGAACAAATTAGTGAAAGCCTGGTGGATTTCTTTAAGAATCTCAGTAGACTCCATACTGGCAATCTAGGGGTCAACTTGCTTGTTGGCCTAATGGAAAAATTTGTAGCCAGCTCGCATTCTTGGGATGTTAGTCACCTGCTTCGGCTCTCCCGCCTGTTTCCTAAGGATACTTCAAATACTCTGGTGGATATGTACTATGCGCTTCCTTATGTGATGAGGCTCCTGCAGAGAGTAGCTGATAAAAACATCACGGAGGGGCTGAAGGACGTCTATAACTTCACCCTCCTTCATGGCATAAGCATTTCAGATGTTACCAAGGAAGACTTTGCTATTGTGATAAAAACTCTTTTGGATACAATTGAGTTAATATCAGACCAACCAGCTACTGTCTCAGAAGCTTTAACTTGCCTTCCAGTGGTTTGGTGCTGGAATCATACAACTTCCAGATTGCAGCAGAATGCAAAATTAGAAGCCTGCAATGTCCAGGGGCTCCTATCTTCTTCCTTCTATCACAAAGTGGCCAGAATACTTAACCATCTCCACTTGTCTCTCCCAGGTGAAGATTCGCAATGTTCAAATGAAAGTTCACGGATGGAAATAACTAGGAAAGTGGTCTGTGTGATTCATGAATTAGTGGACTGGAATTCCATTCTTCTGGAGCTGTTTGAAGTCTTCCACATTAATACCTCACTTGTGAAAACGGTACAAGAATTTGGGCGTAAAGTCTTAGCATTTGTCCCACCTTCTGGATATCAACATAATGACAGCAATGCTGTGCTTTGTCCTGGGGGTCTCATAAAGCAAGCTGCTTTGCAAATCATAGAAACACTAAAAAATGTCAACTTTACCAAAGTTCCTTCAGGGGAGAACATTCTTGGCAAACTCACTAGTTTAAATAAGATTCTTAACATCACTAAAGGCACAGAGACATTTGTTCAAAATAATAATTCCTTAAATTTGGAAAGGCTAATCAAATTGATTTCTAGGGACTGGAGCCTAGAAAACAACACTCATTATTTACTTTTTCCACTCATGATTCTTCACAATAAAAATCTTACAGGCAGTAGTTTAGAGGCATTATCAAGTTTTATTAAAAAAAGTGAAGCAATATACAACTTTGAACAGCTATGGGTTGACTTTAAACAGGACGTGGAAGACCTAACTCATGGCGTTAGTATGAGGAAACTGGTTTCTGAAATTAACAAGGAAATCCAAAGTATAAATTCAGTGGACTTTCAAAGCACAATTTTGCAACTTTCCCATTTTCTGGAAATCCTGGATTCATCATCATTGAAAATATTAGAAATTATTGAAGATTTGCTATTGGTCACAAAAAAATGGCTTCATGAACTTGCAAATGAAGATTACTCCAGATTGATAAAAACATTATTTGTTCCTTTGGCCAGCGAGAGTTCAACTGATGATATATCTACAGATATTACTACCTATCTGGACTATCTAAAAAGCACTTCTAGAGAAGGCAATTTTGATACTGACTTTCTTCATCATCTGCTGCATCAAGAACAGCTGACTAATTTTTCAGCTGTTCAGTTGCTTCTTGAAAGCATTCTGATGAATTCAACCAAAACTTTGGCTGGAAGTTCTGAAGAAGCAATCCTAAATTTAAGTAATACTTACCTTCAAATAATGAATTTTATTAACCTCACCTGGAACCATATGGAATCACAGAATGGTGGGAAAACAATGCTCTCTCCAAATGGCATAGCAGATTTTATGAAGCAGCTTTTGAATGCATCCGTCTCCCTTTTGCTAGAGAAAAATTCTAGGAACAAAATCTCTCTTCTGCTAAAAGACTTCCACAAAGATATTATTGCAGAGATGAGGTGAGTGTACTTTTGCTTCACATAGTACCTTCGGTTGTAGTATATCTCAAACCACTTTGTTTTTGAAGTCTAGAAAGACCAATAACAGCAGTTTTACCTAATAATTTTGAGTGACCTTTGAAGTGAATTTTTTGTAAGCATTTTATAAAAATATCAAGGTAAAATAATTTTGGTTACTACCATTTAATCAGTAAATATTTAAACTCAGACTGTGGTGATTAATCATCTATTCTTCCATTTTTAGATTATAAAAACAATTATGAAATTTTATTTTATATGGAACTAAAATTCATTTTTATGAATGTATGTGCATATATAGAATGGACATAATTTGAATTGCTGTACTAACTAATCACAAGCAAAGAGCTTAGCTGTGTCCATTCCAATTCATCTACTGTGATGTTTATATTGGGAAACATTAAAAGCAATAGTCACATTATCTTTATTCATATATGTTTTAAAATTTCTTAGGAGGTTATTAGTGAAAAATACTGGAGGGAAATTTCAATTTAGTCCACATTGTATCAGTCAGAGCTCAACCATGAAACCAACAATATACCAAAGACTTAATTGAAGGAATTGGCTTACATAATTTTGGGCCTGCATAAGCAAGTCCAGAATCACTAGGGCAGGCTTTAATGAAGGGAAAATCACATGCAGCAGAAATACCATGGGCATGCACTGAAGCTTGTGGTCCCAGGTGGTGGGCAAGAAGGAAGAGCCAGAGGGCAGGGAGACCTGTTGCTACCCAGATGATGTTGGAATCTGTAGGTCAGGTGAGACCCATGCCCTCTTTTACAGCATTCCAACTGGTAATGTCAGGCCCACCTACGACAATATTCCTTGTGATAAACTTGAAGTTAACTGATTAGGGACTTGAACCACATTTGCAAAATCCCTCCTTAATAGTACCTAGATTAGTGTTGGGTTAAGATGCTTGTAGGAGGCACATTTATGCTACAAAATGGCCCCTGACTCCCACCTACTATTTTTTTTTTTTTTGTGGTAGTGGATTGAACCCAGAGGCATTCTATCTCTGAGCTATACCCTTGGACCTTTTTTATTTTTTGTTTTGAAACAAGGTCTTACTAGGTTACTGAGAGTCTTGCTAAGTTGTTGAAGCTGCCATCGAACCTGTGATCCTCCTGTCTCAGCCTCCCAAGTACTGAGATCCCATATACTCTTCACATGCCCGGAGGGAAACTTTCTTGTAGACCACTCAGCCCTGAGACGTAGGTGGAAGGGTCTTCTGGGGCAATTGTCCAGCAGAGCCAAGTAGACACATCCCAAAGCCCTCACAGTGCCTAAGTGATTGGCTAGGATTTTGAAAATTCAGTAAATATGAATAAGCTTTCCATCTTTTCCGAATCACTTTGTAGTCATTTCACCTGTTTTCTGAATGCAAAAGTGTATGGCTTTTTAGATAGTTAGGCTCAAAGAGTTGTAATAAAATCGTCCATGAAATTCCTCCGTTCTCATCATTATTTGGCAACAAAAAATTGTTTGACCTGAAACTACTTTAGCATGTCATCTTTCACGCAATATTATCTTCTTATAATACTATTATAAAATAAAATAATAATCACTATATGTTTAATATTTCCATTAATAACTTATTACACATGAACTATAAAATATAAAAATTTTAAAATTATAATTTTTACACAAATTTAAAATATTTTAAAAAGTATATGTTTTTTTACAGTTTAGTCCCAAAAGATAAAATTCTAGAAACTCTGAAACTGGATCAATTTCTTGCCTTGATGAATGAAGATAGATTGATGGGCATTTTATCAAATTTAAAGGAGACCGTTTATCATCTAATCAAACACTCATTTATATTAGATAATGGAGAACTTTTTTTTGATGACCACGAAGGACTGAAATTCATGCGAAATTTATTTCATGCTGTTCTAAGGGAAACCTCAGTGAAAAATAAGACTAAAGATAATTTGGACTTCCTTACGGTGTTGACTCAGTTGCTTTTCCACGTGAATAGTTCTGAGGACCTCTTAGAACTCAACCAAAATCTTAGGTCAGTTCTTCACCTTGTGAGAGAAAGTTCCACGGGAATGGCAAATCTTATGGATACTATTTTAAATTCTCTTACTAAGGACTTCCACACCTTATATCCTGCACTCCAAGAAGTTATACTTGCTGATCTAACTGATTTGGTTTCCTTTATTCATAATTCCTTCCCATTAAGAAACAGAGAAACACTAGAAATTATAAAGAGGTTTCTTGGTGTTATTTCTAGAACTGATGAAGAAAGTCAGGTCCTGGAACCCCTTTTAGAAATGTCTATAACTCTGACCAGGCTGTTGAATGACAGTGCTGAACTAAGCAATCTTGCCACGTCAGTGGACACCACTGTGAAACTTCTTCAGCTTGCCAAGAGAGTTTCAGGGAAGATGGCCACCATCTTTGAAACTCATTTCCTCTCCAGTCCCAGGGACACTGTGAAATTCTTTGACACTCTGTATACCATCATGCAACAAAGTGTTCAACATCTCCTGAAGGAAATAGCTACTTTGAAAAAAATAGACCATTTTACATTTGAAAAGATAAAAGACTTGTTGGTGCCATTTCTTGACTTGGCCTTTGGGATGCTTGGGATCAAACCTAATATTTCACAATACTCTGACATTTTCAGTATGCCTTCTAACATACTCTCATATGTGAACCAATCCCAGGACTTCTCTGATATTTTGGAAGAAATGGCTGAATTTTTAACTTCTGTGAAAATTGATTTGGGAGATTTGAAACGTCTTGTGGAGACATTTAATAACGGGACTGAAATGTTTTCCGTGGCTTCTGTCAATTTATGGGAAGAAATTCTAGATTGCTTAATTCCTATAAATAACATCGTCAGTCAAATAGACTTCTTACAGCTTAATCCAATTTCTACTCATGGTGGCACTCAAGATACAAAATGGGGGAATTACTTAGAAATGATGATTAATTTCACCTTAGAAACTCTTTGGAATAGCTTAAAGAAGGATAACTGGGATGTTTTTAATCTGTTGCTAACATTTATTCAGCATCCAAATAACCTTTTGAAAACCATAGAAAAAATTGCAGAGGCCTCCCCTGGAATTAAAAGTGACTATGGAGATGATTTAAGTAAAGGCCAATTTTTCAACACATCCTTGATTCAGAACATAACGCAGCAACTTGAAAAGGCAGTCCAGATTGTGCTGAGTAGAATAGCTCTCTTGAGGAAAGGGCTCCTCCCAAGCAACTCTCCGTGGACAAATTCCATAAGCACTTTGTTTCATCCAATTTTTGAGATTTTTCTTAATGCAACCACTGGAGAGAATGTCATGTCAGCAAAAGAAGAGAGGCCCCAAAAAGAGATTATGGATTATCCTCATAGCTTCAAATCATTATCATCTTTCAAGAAATACCTGGAGAGATTATTTGTATTGGTTGACTACTGGAGAAAAGTCCCACTGACAGATGAAAGGTAATCAAACACCTAATTTACTTCACTTTTATCCCTACTGCAGTAACCATGCAGGAATAGCATTGAACCAAGGTAAGTCATCCTTCTCGACTTCAACTTTCATTACACTCTGGGGCTGGTTTCCATGACAGAGCGATTCAAGTGCAGTTCTTTCTTTTTTACTCTTTGGCTTGCAATCATGATTTGGAGTCATTAAGACATGATTTGAAGTCATCAAAACATTTCAAAAGTAAATTATTTTCAAAAGCAAAAACCTTGCATTCTATCCACTTGTCTCAAAACTAGGTTTATAAACACCCTTTCTGTGTATTATTGGATATGTAGCCAAGAATATGAACTTGCTCACCTCACACAGAAAATTATACTTGCAGTTGTAGTGAATCCCAGGAAAGGTCCAGGCAGCTGGTAGCTTCTGCTCTCTTCAAAATCAACCCAGTTCTAACTTGTTGATCCACCTCTAAGCCCTCCATTCCCTCAGTGTTAGGTGAAAGGAAAACTGTTCTTGAGAGCCCCAGTCTTATTAGCTGTCATGCTCTGCAAAGAGCCTGTTACCTTAGGTTGGAGAATTTGCTCCTCTTGGTGTGCAGAGTCCCAGAAGTATTGTGCTACCCATCCGTCCTTTCTGTGTGTGACAAGACTGTTTGGAGGGTCCACGGTCCCTGCCTGTCTCTGTCTCTCTCCCATCCCCACAATTAGATTAGAGATGCAATCTGAACCCTTGCCCATTTATCACCAGACAAGCTGACCTATTTTCTGGTAGTTCTGTTGCTGCAGCACTGAATCTTGAATTCTGTCATGTTTTATGGCTTGGAAGGATGTTCTTAGTGAAACAGGCATCTCTTGGACATAGGAACGAGCACTACCTTGAAATTTGAACGTTTGTGCCCAGATCTGCCATCTTATCTCCTCATTGCCTCAGAGCCCAAACCACGCTGTTTGATTTTAGTGTTCTGCTCGGAATTTTCCTTTGAATGGAGGTGGTCTTAACAACCCGTGTTCTCCTCCACTCTCATCTTTCAGCTCAGAGTTTTCAGTTCTCCACAGAGGGAATTTACACCTCAGATCTAGATACCAACATGTTTTTAAGATTTATTATTTTATTTTTGGATTGATATATCATAATTATACATGCTTATAGGATACAATGTAATATATATATATATATTATTAATATATATATATATATATATATATATATTATCTAAGGATCAATTCATCCCTTCAAATGCTTATCTTTATTTGTGGTGAGAACAAAGTCCTTCTTACTCTGATCTAACTGTAACCTTGTTTCCATTGACCAAACTCCTCCATCCCCCTATCCCCTAGTCTCCTCAGTTTCTGGGAACTATTCCACTTTTAACTTCTATGAGATCATATGAGTAAGAACATGTGATATTGGTCTTCTTGTCCCTGACTTATTTCACTTCATGTAAGGTCCTCCGTTCCCATCCATGGTGTTTATCTCGGTCCACATTCTCACTGATATAATCCCAAACAACTGACCACACAACTTAGAGGAAGGACGATTCATTTGTTCACAGTTTTTGGATATTTTGGAGTTCAGTCTATGTGGGGTCTGTGGAGCTCAGGGCATGGTTGTGGGAAGCAGAGAGAGAGAGAGAGAGAGAGAGAGAGAGAGCAAGGCTCTGCTCTCACATCATGGAGGCTGGGAGCAAGAGAGAGCAAACAAGCAAGGGGATTCAAAGACAAAAAGGACAGCCCCCCAGGCCAACCCCCAGGGACCCACCTTCTCCAGCCACACCCCACCTGCCTAGGTTTCCACCCCGTAAATCTATTACAGTGGAATTATCTACTGATGAGATTACAACTCTCATGACTTAATAATATCAAATCTGAGCATTAATAGATAAACTCTTCAAGGGACGTTCTATATCTAACCACAAGAGCGTTGCAAAGGCTGCCATCATGTATTGACACCCTTCAATCATTTAGCTGTGTTTCAAGAGAATGGAACAAGAAGAGAAAGCAAATAATAGGTTCATTGGCAATAAAATCAGTGCTTTGAACCAAAGAAGGAAACAAGGTTTTCTGGAGGTCCATGCAGACTGTGTTACCTGTGCTTTTCTCGTGTTCCTATAAAGTAAATGTGGTTGAGGGGGGAGGCCAGTCCCTCCATGTGTGTTAGGGCCTCACCTACTACACAGTAGCAATGCTACCTGTGCTGCAGATTTTCACCCTTTAATGCCATTGTCTGTTTCTCCCAAGTGTTGTTGAACTATGCCAAGTTTTCCAGCAGCTGGAGAAGCCCTCAGAAGCCATCAAGATGCTGCAGAAAGCGACGATGATGGCTTTGCGCGTGATCATCATCTTTGCAGGTGGGCTGCTTATGTAAGAAGTGCTTGATAATTGCCCTGTGCCAGTGTTCAGAGCTGGCTGTCAGAGAGATGTGTAGATTGCCTCCGAGTTTCTTTTAGGACAAAGACCGGCCTTCTTACTGTGGCTACCAGGCCCTGAGGGCTCTGGCCCACCCTCTGCAACCTTGTTCAACTCTTCCCCAGCCAAATTGGATAGCCCCTTTCTGATCTTGTGCTGGGCTTTCTGGTCTCTGCGTCTTTGCTCATGGAATTTGCTTCCCCTGTCCCTTTGATCTAAACACCAGCTGTGCTCTGTGTCCTACAGCTGGGGCATCTAGTCCAGTCGACTACCCCCTCCCCACCTCCTTTGCTGGCAAGGACCTTAAGAAGACAACTATCAAAAGCAATACTTTATGCTTTTGTTCCCTGCATCTCCCTCCTCTGCTAGAGTCGATGTTTCTTTGTAGGCAGTAACCATATCATAATCATCCTTATGAATGCAGTGTCTAGTGTGGAAGATGTGTCCCGAGTGTGTGTGGGTGATCCTGCAGTGACCTCCAGCCCCTGGCACTTACTGCTTGCATTTTTCCTTCTGGTACCTTCTTTCTTGTAGTAGTCGGTAGCCTGAGAGCCAGACCAGTTTCTTATTAAATTTTGTGTCTCCCTAATACTCAGCATAGCACCTAGCAATAATGAGTGGTTATATTGTAAATAAGTTAATTCATCTACCAAGATCATACTTGACAAATTCATGACTACACATTTCCTTTTAATGCTATGGTTGAAGGAGAGTACTGTGAGCAGCCTTATATGTAGTTAGGTTGTTTTAGGGCTTTCTCCAATGTGTAAGCATTAGGTTGTAGTGCATACCTGAGTTACTGGAATGGACCACTGCTGTCTAAGTAATTCCACATGCACATACATGATGCTGCCCAGGCTCCTGGACACAGAGGGCTGCTCAGAGCCCTCTCAGGAGGCTTTCAGGGCTGGGGACTCTGAGGTTGCAAGGGCGGCAAGGGCTGGTGAGATGGAAACATGAAGGGCAGGGAGGAGAAATGAAGGAGGTGAGGGTAAGTCTGATCAGACAAAGAAGAGCAGAGGTGAGTAAGAGGAGGACTGAGTGGGCTTTAACCCCAATTCTGCATGCAGCTCCCACCATGGCGGGCCCTGTATCCCTGGGTCTTAACTCCAGTTTATTTCATTTATTTCATATCACATGCTCATTCTGATTTATTATTAGATTGTTACTATTGCTTAGATTACTATTCTATTATTTTTCTTAGAGTAGGTGTTACTTCCTCTAGGAAGCTTTCCCTGACCTTCCCTATCTGGGGTCAGGTGTTCTCACCTGGGCTCCTGCTCATGGGGCCTGACTTCTCAACTATGGCGCTCACCACTGTGTGCTGTCCTGACTGTATCTCTTTGCTAATTGTAAGGGCTGTGTCTGTCTGTTGACCATTGTAAACTTGGTATGTGGGGATTAGCACACAAGAGATGCTGATCAATGTTTGTTGAATGGATGTATGAGTAAATAAATTCCAGGGGCCCTCATGTGCGCATGTTTGGTTCACAAAGATTCCTGAATGGGCATTCTGTTAATGTGGGAATGTTCAGCCATAAGAGGTGGTGGTGGGCTGTTCATATTCTCTGGTACGATTTTGTATAACTGAGCAAACTGGAGCTGCAGAGGATGTTGTAGGGAGAGGAGTCTGGCTTTCCCAGGGAGAGGAACCATGGTCACATGTCTAAAGCCCACCATTAGCCAGGAAGAGTCACTGGCCCCAGGTGGACTCACGGTTGGGGATGGGTGGCTGAGGCCAGGAGCCTGGTGTGCAGAAGCGCATCTACCTTGGAGAAGTGAGTCTCAGGCACAAAATAACATGCCAGATGCTTTAAAAAAAACTCAAACAAACGAGATAAATTCTGGACCTTGGAAGTTGTAGGAAGAAGCTCAAGTGGGTGAGAGTGAGGTCAGAGGAGAGGGCCTTGGGGACACATTCCTGGGTGGGGGACATGTCAGGCGAAACCTGAGTCCTAGGAAGATGTGTCTGCCTGGTCACCGTGTGTCCTCCAGTTCTAGGAAGAATCCTGGCACAGACAGGGTGGACATTCCGATGATGGGGGGGTGGACTCATCGCTGAGTGAGTGCTAATGTGGGCTGGACCCGGCACCCCCAGGGTTGAGGCCCCTGGTCTGCAGCCTGCCTCCTCAGGAGGCCATGAGGGGCATGACCACGATGCAGCTCCAGGTCTGCAAGGTTTTGTTCAAGGTCCCCTGTTTTCAGGCACCTTATCAAACGCTGCTCCCACAGGAAGTGATGTCATGACAAGCGGTGCGCCGGAAGTGGCAATTTCCCAGCCTTCTGCAGGGTGCTGTATGGCGCCTGCGGGCCACCTGGTCTGTCCTGGGCCTGGGCAGAGCAGGCGGCATTGGCTTCCAGGAGCCCTTGAGAGGACTGCCGATGGTAGGCAGTGCACATAGGCCACCCCCAGGCCTCGCGGGGGCAGGTGCCTGGCACACACTGGTCTCCTCTCCAGGCCCTGAACCACCTTATTGTTCTGCTTCTGGTTCCTCTCTGGTATGGGTGCAGGCTGGGGGTGGGTCTCTCTGCGTGCCAGTGTGAAAACCACCTCTCAGGATACAGTTTTCAAAAGTGGAAGCTGCTACTTTAGGGCATGTCTCACACAGGGTTACTTCTTTGTGGCTCGCTCCCCTCTTTCTCTTATAGTACAAAGGTTTCATTGAACCCCCAAATTGATTAATCTTTTGAGCTAAGAAACCTGGATAAAGAGTGAGGAATGGAGGATGGAAGTGGGCGTGGTTGAGGCGAATGACACCCCAACTGTGTGCCAGGGAGAGGATGTTAAATTTTATATTTTTAAGAAAGTACTTCTATTTGGAAGATGTTAGGAACATTGGCAGTATTGTCAAATACAAAGTGTTACATATGTAAGTACACGTTAGAAAGCTCACTAAATTCAGCATATGGAAGCATGCTCGGATCAAATTTGAATCAAACTTCTGATTCTTGACTGCTTTTCTGGCATGTTAAATTCAGCCATATTTGAAGACATAATTATTTTGACATTTCAAAGTCAGCTAAAGTAATGGATTTTAAATGAATTAAACATTCTTTAATACCTGCATTTGTATTTATTTTGCCATTCTGCATTGCAGCTGCTAAATTAATATAGCATACTTGAAATGTTGTTAGGAACAGAAAGTTAATTTTTAGTTTTATATTTAATTTCAAGAGAACTCAAGCATGACTATCATTTAAACTGCCACCCCACTTTGGTTATTAAATTGCCTCTCCATTTTGTAGAGAAGGAGGGCAAGCAACAGATGTAGAAAGGGTAGAGGGGCCAACCAATGAAGAAGACAAGAGGCAGAATAGACCAAAATAAGCAAATAGCTCTGTTATCACATGATAGAAATAGCTTTCAGATCTGTTAATATCATTATTGAAAATTAAGTCATTTTTTTGCTATGTCTTCAGAGTTGAGTTCAGTGTCTCCTTGAGGAAAGTTGCTATTTTTCTCCTTGTGGATTTAAATACACCAACAATGATTGCATGGGCGCCGACTAGGCTCATGGAAACAGGAAACCTCAGTAGGCACTGACCTTAATCTTGTGGTTTCACAAACTGGAAACTGAGGCCCAACGAGTGTGGGCCAGTTGCCCAGGGCTTTGGAATGATGGAGAGTTCAATGCCTCTTTCCAGTTGAGGAAAAACATGGGGGTCCCCGGGACTTGGTGGAGCACCGTGGAGAGGTCTGGAGAGAGCTGGCAGATGTAGAGAGCCAGAGCAGGTGTCTGAATGTGACCTCAAGGCAAGAGGCCCCAGAGCTGGAGCTTTGAGGAAGCAAAGGGAGGTGGAAAAGAGGGTACCCTGGAAGGTAGGAGGACCCAGGCTTAGGGTGGCCTCTTGCTAGTGTCAAGACCCTCATAAAGTGTCCTTGTGGTGAGTCCTTGAGGGTGGACTGTGTGACAGCTTTGGATTCAGGGGCAGACGGAGGTTGAATGGGCAGGAAGTCGGGCACTTCTTCCTGTAACCACATCATCCCAGATCTGATCTAACCTTGCAGCAATGTCAGGCCAGCGCACCGCGGAGTCCACTTCTTCATCATGTATGACGAAGCTTGTTTAATGCTCATGTTATGTTATCTGTTCATGGTGCAATCTGTGGTTTGAAGAGCATAATTTCTATATGCTTTATGTTTTTCTACATGCTTTATGTTTTTCCTAAAGCAAAGGGTCCATTTATGTTCAAAGAAAATGTTGGCATGCTTGACAGCATTTTACTTCCCTCATTCTACATTTTAATAAGAAATTACTTAAAAAACATCTTTTTTATTTGCTAAAATAAAGAGAACTGTCTTCAAACTTGATGAAATATGATTATTGAGAAAAGAAAACAAGGCATCAGGGTGGGGTGCTGTATGTTTAAAGCTTCCTTTAAAATTAATAAGCTTTATTTTAAAGTAGTTTTAGGTTTGCAGCAATATTGAACAGGGAGTACAGAGATATCCAGGGTACCCTCTCCCCCACATGCACAACCCACCCCACTGTCTACATCCCCAGCTGGAGTGGTATGCTTGTTACAGCTGATGAACTCACACTGACACATCATCATTACCCAGGGTCTGTAGTTTACATTAGGGGTCATTCTGGGTGTTGCACATCCTATGGGTTTGAACAAATGTATGTGACATGCATCCACCATCACAGTACTCTACAGAATAGTTTAACTGTCATAAAAATCCTCTGTGCTCCACCCATCCATCCTTTCTTCCCTCTCTCTCTCTCTGTCATTTCAAGTCTTCTAGAATGTCATGGGGTTGAAATTGCAGTGTAGCTTGTTCAGATTGACATCTTTCACTTGATACTATGCCCGAACTATTTTTAAAAATGACTTGATAAACAATGTAATCATTTGTTAGGACCAAATTTTTTCACTAATTGGAGAAATGAAAAAGTTTTGCTAGGTATAAAAATACATTTTATTATCGGTAATGACCAAGCATCTAGAAGGTGCAAAGCCACTTGCTAGCTGCCAGCAGCACATAAAAGTAGAGGTGAGAGTGGCAAGGTGGGAGACCATGCAGGAAGCTGAGCCCATGGATCTGCACAGCCAGGCGTGGGAGGGCTGTGGTCCAGCCAGGGAGGGGTGGAGCTCTTGAGGCAGAGCTGGGAAAGGCAGGTAGGTTCAGGAGAGGAAGCTCATGCAGAAGGTACAGAGGGCCCTAGGCAGAGGGAGGAACACAGAGTATGTGTGCCCAGGGAGTGGAGCAGCTGGTGGCTGTGGGGGACTTTGGATGCGCTGTTGCCTTTGGACAGATTCCTGCTCCTGAGCATCTCCTTGGAGGAAGAGCTCTGTGGCTCAGAGCAGGATGCAGATTGCAGGGGCGAGGCATGAAGTGGGCCTGCTAGGAGTATGGCAATCTCCTGAATGTGACTTGTTGGGGTGCTGGATGAAGGTATCAAATCCAGAGCTATTAGGGGCAGAGTGGAGTGGATGGCTGTAAAGTCTAAGGCAGGGGAATGTCTTAGAAGACTTCCACATGTGACCTGTGAGGGAGGGAGGGCTGGGAGCCCCACACATAGACTGTGTATGTCATTCATTCTTCCAACTGAGGCACTTTAGAGAATGAAAGAGGGCACTGTTGATAGCTATGCCGGGGCAGTAAGGGAGAACCAAGACTCTCCTGGGCAAACAGGTATATGGGTACCCACCTATAAGGAATACAATTTGGGAGATAGAGGAAGGAAATTGACATCTACACAATCACTTCAACCCAGAAAAACAGAATATTTAATTGCGTTTAAACTTCAAATGGCACAGACTTAATGGATAAAGAAATGTGATAGGTATACACAATAGACTGTTATCCAGCCATTAAAAATAATGAACTCTCATTTGCAGCAATGTGGATGGAACTGAAGAACATTATATTGTGTGAAACAAGTGAGGCACAGGAAGTTAAATACTGCATGATCTCACCTATACGTAGAAGCTAAAATGTTGCTCTCATGGAGTTAGAGAGTAGAATAATGTTGACGTGAGGCTAGGAAGGGAAGAAAGGAGAGAGGGATGCAGAAAGGACGGTTAATCAGTATGGAGGTGCAGATGGACAGGAGGAATGACTTCTAATGTTCTATATGTTCTATAGCACAGTAGGATAACTGTGGTTAGCTACAACTAATTGAAATCTGCAAAATATCTAGTAGAGGAAAATTGGAATGTTCTAGACACAAAGAAGTGATAAATGTCCAAGATGACAGATATGTCAATTATCCTGATCTGATCATTACACATTGTATTCATGTATTAACATGTGACCTTGTACCCCATAAATATGTACAAATACTTTGTGTTAATTAGAAACAAAAAATTAAGGACACAGCATTGCTCTTATTATCTGAGTGTTCATCTTGATGATTTAAGAAATCTTAAGAATTTGCATCATTTTGAATACTTAAAAAATGATTCTGTGAGACTGGATAGTTCAGGAAAGGCCTGATTACTAACCACTTCTCTCTCTTTCCTCTGGCAGAGAACCCTTCCTTGACTAAGGACATTTTGTGTGCAGCTCTGAGTTGTGAGCAGGGTGGAATACGGAGTCTCATTTTATCTGTCATGCAAGGGGTCACTTTGGCACACCACCACTTCCAGGTCTGTTGTCTTTATATTTCAGAGAATTTCATGTTTGTTACTACAGGCCATGCCAGGCAGCTGAGGTGTTCCAAGCTTTCTGCTTCGTCCTTACAACCACAGAAACGGTACAGTGCACAGTCACGGTGGAAGTTGAGCTTGCAAGAGGACTGTTCACCCTCCTGCCCCTGGGCTTGCCCTCGCCGTGTAGAGGTTGACTGGCACTGAGCTGCGTGAGCTGCTTATTAAAACCTCAGGGACTTACAAGGTGGTTGTTTAGCACTGACATTATTAATGATCAAATTATATAAAGGTAGGTTTAAACACATTAGGCTAAAACAGAATTAATATTTTCCCTCAAGGCTCATCAACTCCAAGTTATTCTAGCATGCGTTACTGTTCTGTAGCCTCCTGATGTCATTGGCATCAGTGGCACCTACCTGATGGGATTACCGCATGGTCACATGCTCCTGAGTAGTCCTTCCTACTCTGTGCTCTGTGATGTCGTGTTGGCAGTTTGAACGACACAGTGTGCGAGCATTTACACCATGGGGATTGGTAAGGGATACAGATCAGATTACTCATTTATTATTTATTTGTTTCTTTCCTGAGAGCCAGTGTTTAAACATTGGCCAGCCCATCACTAGCTCTATCACTGAGTACATGGCCAAGTTCTGAAAAATGATAGCTGAGTGTGAACCAGCAGAGAAGTTTCCATTTTGTTCATTTGCACAAGTGCTCAAGAATTCCATTCAGGGGCTCCAACTAATATTGAATCAGAGGACATGATTTTTGCCTGGGGGTCACTCCCTTGCTTGGAATCAATGACCACGGGGGGCCAAGGCAGGCCTTCCCACCTGGGAAGCTTGGACAAGGGTGATATTCTTCCCCCCATGGGATGAAGGGCTAACCTTTTTTCTGAATGTTGTTATTGCTTTTGTGGCACAATGATTCTACCCAATTTTATGTTCAGTGAGTATTGGATTAGTCCAGAAAGCAGACAGGAAGATGATGCTGAGGGGGCCCAGAGATGGCCATGCCAAACCCCACCCCATGACGAGGACATAAAAGGCTGTGGGTCTGTGGAAGTGTGAGGGGGAAGTGAGACCTGCTGATCCTGAACTCACGTTCTCCGCTCCAGGAGGCATGACCTCTGTGAGCAGGAAGCCTGAGGAGTCCCCAGAGCTAATTGCTTTTGCAGTCCCTGAGGTTTGTTGTATTTTCATTGATTTGCTTAGATCATCAGTCTTGTTTTCAGAGTGTGCAGGTCTTTGTCAGGTATAGGTCGATCATCCTAATCTGAAAATTCTAAATCCAAAATACTCCAAATTCCAAAACTTTGAGTGCTGAAATGACACCACAGGTGGAAAATTCCACACCTGACCACATGTGACAGGTTATAGTCAAAACACAGGTGCTCTAGAATATTGTATAACATTTCCTTCAGGTTATCTGCATGAGGTGTACCTGAAACACAAATGAATTTTGTGTTTAGACTTGGGTCTCATCCCCAAGATATCTCATTATATTATGTGCAAATATTCCAAAATCCCAAAATATTCAAAATTTGAAACAATTCTGGTCCCAAACATTTTGGATAAGGGACACTCAACCTGTATTAAGCGTGGATAAAGAAAGAAAATCTCAGTTTTTGAATGACATAATAAAGCAGGCAAAACACTCCAGCTTTTGAAACAACTGACACAAAATTGTATTTATAGTTCAAAGTATGATAAGATGGCTGACAATTCTGGCTGGTAATGAGTTGGCTTTGATAAAGGACAGGAATTCCTGCCTTTGCTGACAAAGTAGAGCATGGCTTATCTCAGAGGTAAAGCTTTTAGTATGGGTCTGTGGTTGGAGGGCTTTGATTGTGTGACTTTTAGAAATATATGTTTTCGAGGGTTTGGGATGTGAAGTCTCCTGTGTCCAACAGAGGCAGGCAGAACATACAATGCTGATTTTAGTTTTTCAATAGGTAATTATTCTGACACATGGTTTTCTTGGTAGCAACATAGAGTTCCCTTTGGAGATAAAAGTGTCCCCGCTGATTGAATCTATATGATCAAGTTCAGCATGTCAGTTCCTTTCCCTCTGCCACTCTTTGTTCCCAGCTGTAGAAAGTAGCAATCAGAAACTAAGTAGGGATCAGAAATTAAGTTTCAAAAATGACAGCAGGACCCAGTGCATCTCAACACTTTTTGGGTACGCCGAATGGGAGAATGTCATTAATGCTCGGGAGAGAAGTAGTATACCTTCCTCCTTTATAATCCCTACTATATCAAAGTTATTATTTTGTTAAATTTAAGAATACTACCCATAGTGGGGATGCTATATATGTATTAGATTTAATGTAATTTGCATGTAGTTAAAAGTTATGAACTAGAAATTCTTTTCTATGAAGGAATGTTCTATGGCAGAGCCTGTAGGAGATGGGTTTAATTCAACCCATGTTTTCAGAAGTGAGTTGGCTCCTAAGGAGACATTCATTTGTACATATTGTCCTGACCAGTTGTCTCTCGGTACCAGCATGCTACAAAGAGGGACCTCTATGGAGGAAGGAGAATATCAGGCCTGTTTGTGTGAGAGAACTGGGCAAGGTTTTAGAACTCCACACCCAGGGATAAGAACAGAGTTTGAAAGTTGCAGGGACTTCTTTGACGCCATTAGAAATGGACACCTAGACTAGAGCCTTGGGGTGGGACCTGCACACCTCCTCATCATGCAGGTGCACCTGTGACTGCTGCCTCCCTCGTCCTTTCTGCTTGCCGCTGGTCACACTCAGTGGGCAGTGGTTCTGGACATCTGTGCTCAGGTGCAGGGAGTGGCGGGGAAATAGAGGCTGTGTCTCCAAGGTTAGGCAGACCGTGGAACTCTCAGTGAAGAAAGGAGAGAAGTCTGTGTGTCCTGAGTCCTGCCTTGAGAAAGAAAATGAAGAGATTGGCTTGAGTCAGCCATTTCCTCTCAGATCCTGTAGGCAGCAAACTAGCAGTGTTGCTTTGTGGCTGCTCCTGCAGAGGCCCCATGATGTCCCGCCACTGAGTTCCTGCTAGTCACCTCACATGTCCAAGCTCAGCTTTGTGTTTTCTGTGATTGACTTAATTCACTTAGCATTTCTTCTAGATGCATCCATGTTGTTGCAAACATCATGATTTCCTTCTTTTTGTAGGTGAATAATATTCCTGTGTGTGTGTGTGTGTGTGTGTGTGTGTGGGCGTGCAAACATGTTTTTATTTCATCCAGTTATCTGTCGATGGGTGCTTAGTTTGATTCCGCATCTTATTATTGTTAATAATGCTGTAGTGGACGTGAGAAGGGAGGTATCTTTTCAAGACTTGATTTCATTTCTGCATACCCCAAAGTGGTACTGCTGGATGATATTGTATTTCTGATTTTCATTTTTTGAGGAAACAACGTAGTGTTATTGTATTTCATTTGCACCAATCACATGAGGGGGTTCCCTCTTCTCCACACGCTTATCAGCACTTGTTCTCTCTTGCTTTTTTGATAACAAGCCTAAAAGAAGTGAGGTGATATCTCACCGAGGGCTTTATTTGCATTTCTCTGGTGATTAATGACGCTAACACCCTTTCATATGCCTTATGACACTTCTGTGTCTTCTATGAAGACATATCTATTCAAGTCCTTTGCCTTTTTTTTTTAAATTGGGTTGTTTGTTTATTTATTTATTTATTTTTTTGCAATTGAGTGGCATGAGCTCCTGAGAATTGAGCTCTGGGAATTCAAGTGCCGGTTCACTTGGAAAGCTGTGGCTTGTTTTCTGCCAGGTATTGAAGAGCACGCCATCTTGCTGTGTCCCTTCATGGCAGAGCCAAGAGTAGACTCCGTGCTCCCCGAGTTCCTGGCTGAGAGCTCCGTCTACTACTCTGTAAAGCACAGAAGCAGTTGGCCACGACTGTTCATTCTGTTTCCCAAAACTACTGAAAACAAACAAAAAACTGACAATGCATGTGACACTTCCTGAGGGCACGTTTATCTGGAAACCAGGCTTACGTTCATACAATGTATGTGTTTCTGACTTTTACTGCTGCTATGTTTTCTAGGAAATGGAAGAAATATGGTCCTCACCTAATCAGCTAAACTGTGAAAGTCTTAGCAGGAACCTTTCCAGCGCTTTGGAAAGCTTCCAGAGCAACTTGGAAATTGCCACTACCCAGGACTGCACGTGCCAGCCCCCCCTGGGAACAGCTCAGCGGACCATGCACATGTAAGCACCAACGCCAACCTTGTACCTTCTCCTGCATTTTCTGCACAGAGGACATGTCTGGCATTCTGAAACTATGAATTTCATACAACAGTCTTTACCATGTATTATTAAAAGGCACATTATTGCATGCATTTTTCTAAACAACATCGAGGTTTTCCACGGCTAAGTTTTTAAACAGTAAAATGTAAGAGTGCCATTAGCCATATGGCCGACTTTCTTGGCGATCAAGATATTGCAATGAAATGTCATAATCCAAGATTACAGTATAGCATTAAATATGAATATATGGACAGCCAAGTATTTTCCAACGACTTCAGATTAATTTTCCTCAGTGTTCTAGAAGTGTAAACCAGCAGAAGAGCAAATCAGGGGCTTTGAATGCTGCAGATGATTTATTCACGGAAAGATGTTCATCTGACTGTTGCTATCCTAATTTCTCAGACATCCCAGGATCTATTCCATCTAGCCTCTTCCCATTTGTGAAAAGCCATTTATCATGCATCTTTATTCCCCTGATTCATCTTGCTTGGCAGGGCCTCCGAGAAGGAAATATCACCATGTTGGTATTAATGGATGTTCACATACAGATTGTGTCAGGCTACATAGTGTGTCTAATTATCACAGGAATCTTATGGAAGTGTGATCCTGTTATCGAGCCTCCCTCCTGGGAGCTTAGGCAGTATGATTCACTCCAGCATTGTTTCTGGTATTTTATCTTGCCTAATTTAGTTTTAATTTTCTGCCATTTTAGGTTGGCCAAAAGCCTCGCGGAGACTTGGTTATCAAGGAATTCCTTTTTGATTTTCCTTAGCAATTTCACAGTCACTGAGAGTGAGTATGTGGTTTTCCAATTAGATTGAGTTTCACTCAAAATGAAACATAAAAAAGGAAAAGTTATGCTGCATATGATTAATAACGATTTAGAACTTGACTGATGTATTGGAGGATTAGAAGGAAAATTCTAGAATCTCAGGGTACCAAAAATCAAGCAGAGGGAGGAAGAGAAACATCTGTGGTCTGGATGCTGCTCTGGCCCAGTCTCCTGGGACAGCCCTTCGATGCCCACAGGTTTCTGTTTTCTTGTCTGCTCCATATATACAATCCATAAAACTTCTTGCCACGTCAATATGCCAAGGCTGAAGAATCCAGCAAGTCCTTAAGTGATAATCCTCTTTTAAAACCATGAAATAAATAGGTACATGTGGAGAAGAGGGTTTCCTACAATACTTGGTTATTTTCCCTAAGAAAGCTCTTCCTAAAGTAAATCTTAAAATATACAGGTCTTAGGGCAAGTAAACTAGTGGCTAAATAAGACCACATATCCAGGGGCTTTGATTTACTCATAGTAGAAATGATCTCAGTTGCCCCTAGAAGAATGATATAACTTTACTCAGTGTCTTCTCTGAGCCAGACATTGTGAAAGAACCAATCCTTGCTGGTTGGAATATCAAACTTTGTTTTCACAATCAGTAGTTATCTGAACATTTATCATAAATTTCCCTCCTTTTGCTTGTTTTTTTTTCAGATGTAAAAGTAAAAGATTTGATGATGAACATCACCAAGTTAACTGAAGAGCTTCGATCTTCTGTCCACATCTCAGATGAAACCATCCACAGTATCTTAGAAGCAAACCTTTCCCATTCAAAGGTACAGCGCTGCCTCTTGTGCCTGTGCCCACTGGAGCAGCCCTCCGCCTGAAGCCATTGGTGCTGTGTCTCCCTGCTCCTCCCTCTCTCTCCTCTCAGGGCTGGGGGTGGGGTGCTGCAAAACAGAAAGGCAATGAGAACCAGCAAGGAGCCGAGGGATATCACTGTCTGATGCCAAAGCCCGGGGTTCTTTAATTTCATAATATTGTCTTCATTTGGACTTAGAAAGGATAAAACTGGTAAACTGGTGATGATATTTATGCTGGCAGTTCCTAATCCTGATGCTTGACACCCCGGTGGGGGTGTGGGGGTGTGTGTCACTGCTTGGTTCCATAACTACTATAAAACTAAAAAATATCCAAACCCCAAATCTGCTAAAAATGTTTTTTTAGCTAATTTTAGATGTCTACTGTGATGACCTTTAGTGGAGAGTAACTGTACCATCTACCCATATGCTGTGGTAGTGACTTGGGGAGGCACATGGGTCATAACAGGCTGTGTCATCTTCAAGATGACTGAGAGAAGTGATAAGACAATTAAAGAGCTATCACAAGAAATGGAGGAGGAGAACCACCAGGCCTGAGAAGTGGCACATCATGGAGGAGAGGAACAGAGGAACTTCACGTTGGCCCTAGCAGACATCACCTGCACCCTCAGCAGGTGCTTTCTGAGCCTACCTGTCAGCACACCTGTCAGTCGGGGTTTTACCTTCCTTTACAGAGAACCACGAATCTGGCTCACAACCGAACATTTCAGTTGACAATCAGCTGGGCCCCCAAACACATTTAGTTTCATGTCAGTTCTAGATAATTGGGGCTAAATGCAAACTGGGTAGGTAGATTCATTAAGAATTAATCTAAGGTCAGAAATAGATTAGAAGCTAGGAACCCAAAATTCAAATTATGGTATCATCAAGTTACTTACAGTAAGACACGTAGGATTTATTTTTCACTAAGAAGTATCACATCTGGTTCCGGAAGCACCACGTGTGGCGGGAGATGCTGGGGTTCAAGGTAGAGGTGAGGAGAGCAGGAAGCAGGGGCGGATTTTCTCCTACTCGGCTCACACGCAGACTTGTATCTCATGACTAGCTTTGGTTGAAATCTGTGGTCGCTGGAACCTGTAACAGGAAAATGTACTGATGACAATTAAGTTGAGTAGCTACCTAGGATTGTTTTAAGAGAAGTCTCACTGTGTCATTTCGGGGGTCCTTTCAAATTCAAAATCTTCCGAAACATGTTGGATGTAGCTGTTTTTGATGTTTGCTGTGCTTAAGCCAGCAGGCACCAGGTGGCGCTGGTGTTCTTTCATGAGAGGGCTGTGCTCTGAGACCCAAGGTGATTTGCCGCATAGAATGGTTGTGCCGTGATTTTCTGTGTTTTGTCTATCTTTGGCCCTGTAGGCCACTGTGGTCACCTAAATCGGTGCACGGTGAGGCAAAGGGGCATAAAAAGTTGCATTCTTGCTATTCCACTACATAATGAGGTTATTTGCTTTGATGTCTTAAGTACATCCATGAACCCACAGGTATGTTCAGATTCTAGGAAAGAAACTCATGCCAGGTGAGGAGGTAGCACCCTGGCTCTGGGTTTTTCTAGATTGTTGGGTTGACAGCAGCACCAAACTGTTTGTGGTCCCTTCTTCTTTTCCTCCCTAGGTTTCCCTACAGTAGTTTTATTAGTCAGTTTACAAATTCACCACATGGGACTTGTTCCAGGTTGCTGGGGGCCTGTAGCACTGCTGGCCTGAGTGGTCCTCAGGTCTTTGCAGAAGTGCAGGGAGCTTTCTTTAATTCACTCCTTCCTCCACAGACATGGCTTCACAAGTTGGGGCTCAAAGTCCCTGCTCTGCGGGAGCCAGGGTTCTATAGGGGATGGCACAGTAACTGTGTAATTAATGATGGCAATGTAAGGGAAGAGACTGGATAGTTCTGTGACACACATATATCACAGGGGTGGGAACAGCTGGTCCTACAAAGCCTTCCTGAGTGGGTGACACTCAGACTGGACCTAGGCACACGTCACAGAGCTTGGCCATTGCTTCAGAGGACCAGGCGCTGGATTGAGCAAAAGGAGGCAAAGACAGGTTGATACATGCCATTTCTTCTCGAGCCCTCTTCCCTGGATGCAGAGAGCCTGGTCAACTATGAGAAGTCCCTCTCTCTTGAGAGCTCCATTCTTTAACACCAGCATCATTCAACTAGAAACCCCAAACCACAGACTCCTAGGGCTTGCTGGGCCCTGGAGCATACCTGCCCCGCCTGCTAACCTGGGCGTGATCCCCTCTGCCCTGCCCTGGGCAGCATCTACTCTCCGTGGATTTCTGTGTTTTGAATTCTCATCCAAAGCAACAGTGACTTTCCTGTTCGTGTTGAGCCAAATGTTTATTCTTTCAAAATGAACAATGAGGTCAAAGAATCAGACCCAAATGGAATGGGAGTGACTGAAGAGTCTGTCTCCTTCTCCTTTCTTTTCTTTTCTTTTTTTTTTGCGGTACCAGGGATTGAACCCAGGGGCATTCTACCTCCGAGCTACACCCCCGGCCCTATTTTTTTTTTATACTTTATTTTGAAACCAGGTCTCACAAAGTTGCGGAGGGCCTCACTAAGTAGCTGAGGCTGGTTGCGAACCTGGATCCTCTGGTCTCTGCCTCCCAAGTACTGGGATTACAAGCATGTACCACCACACCCAGCTTCTGCTCCTTTATTTTCTATGCCAAACAACTGACCAGAATTTGAATGACCTCCATGTTTTGCTTGGAAGATGGATGTTTTCCACAATCCTCTGTGGACCCCCTCCCCCAGTGATTCTTAAGGAGGAAGGGAGAGGGATACCCAGAGAATTCTTCCCTCTTCCGGGTGACCCCTTTGGATGGAAAGTTATTCTGAAAGTTGTCCTTATTTCTCATGAGCAGAAGTGGCTGAGCTCAGTGAATCTGGGCAAGCTTCCTTCTCTGGCTTGAGGCTGGTTGTGTGGGCATTGTGTGTTGGATAACCCGTGATCAGAATCCTTCCAGGACTGACGTTGCTACCTGTCAGTGCTTTACACAGTAAAACTGGGGTCCTTTTCATTTCCTCCATGATTTCATACAGACTGTAGGTCGTAGAACCATGGCCCTGTCTGATGCGTGGAAGCTGAGAGGGGGCTGGATGTGGAGGCAGGGAGGGCTGGGTGGAGAGGGTGACCCGAAGGCCGCAGTGGCCCATCTCTAGAGCTGCAGCTGGCTGGTGAGTGCCTGTCTCAGTGGGAAGGAGAGTTTAATGATGCTGCCTGCTCTAGAGGGCACCTGCCAGGTATAACATGGAGCTAGGCATGAGAAAGAGCCCGCATATGGTAGCCGATGGTCTTCTAAGAGTGCTGTTTTACCCTTTCCAATGTGAAGGTAGCTCTCTTTAGCAGTATAAAAACAAAGAAGGAATGAATTCACTTTGCCTTCTCTCTTTCCCTTCTTAAAAGTAATTATCTTTGCCAGTCAGTGTATCTGTCTAATTCTCATTCATCTTTTCCTTGAAATACCCTGTAAGTCAAAGTTGTAATTTTGCTGGTGGTTGCTGACAGGCTTACAAGTATAATGGTCCTTGCTGAATGCTTACAAGCAGTGAGAGAGCCTCACATCTTCTTTTATTCTCTTAACAACCCTTTCACATCTTTGGGTCTTATTATCGCTGTCATAGCCGTGGGACTGAGGCTTATAGATGCTTAGTGATGTTCAGGTTACATAGTAAGAGCTAGAGTCAATCCAACCAACAGTGGCCTTCTTGTTACTCCTTCCAAATCATCACCACCCACTTTCTGCCCTGTGGCTTCAGTCCTTCCCGAAGTCACACCTCCGTGCATTCCCCACCTGGCTCCTATTTCTCTCTCTACTTGCCTGTTTATCACGTCAGCATATCTGAGCTCAGAGGCATCCTAGAGCAGAGAGCCACAGTGCCCCTCTCTGAAAGATGAAGAACCTGTTTTTCCTAATTGACCTGGTTTAGTTTCCTGGCTTACAAAGCTTAGATTGGCAGAGCAGCCTTCCGATAGTCTCAGTCCTTTCATGTGACTGTCAGCATTTTCTCCCTGGTCACAGGAGGTTGAGAGCAGCCGCCTGGTTCACACTTCCTCTGCCCTGAGTCTAAAATTACCAGCCAGGCAACACTCAGACCATCTCCCCTGCTCTGCTCTGACTGGACTGGGGAATCGGCAGATTTCCATATTTGTGCTAAACCCACAAATATCTCTGCTGGAGATCATCATCATCATTTTTAAACCAGATAAACATCTGGTTAGCTGAGTATATGTGCTGGACTCCGGGGACGGGGAGATGACTGCCCGGGGTCCCCGGTCCTCTTGACGTCTTCCAAGCCAAACACGGATGCACAGGCAAGCATCAGGGGCCCAGCATCCGTGTTTCTGATCATTTGCAGTGTCGGCCTGAGCAAAGCCCAAGTGGAGAGATGCCTGTTGGACTTTGAACAGCAGTCACACATTGTGTTTCCAACCAAGCAAAACAGTGTCATCTCAGTTTCTTTTAAATGCATCACCAGCTTCCACTTGCTTCAGGTGCCTTTCAAACAGAGAAAAAAAAAAACCCAGACATAATAAGGTTTTAAAAAGATAAATAGTAAAATATGAAAAAAAACCCACAGGAAAGGAGTGCAGGCAAATATGCCGCTGAGGCTGTTCCCTGTGGATTGTATTTTGAAGCTTCTAGAAGATGGATGGGTCCTTCCAGCTTAGTAAGAGATGTAAAAAAAAAATTCAAAACACATTTTTCCCCTGGCACTAAACTCAAGGAAATAATTCTAAATTGTAGGGTGTTGCCTGAGAACCACGGAACGAGGCACTGGACGGCGAGTGAGTAGGGGCGGGGCTGTCATCCAGCCAGTTTGGGTGGGTGCTCACACAAGCTGGGAGAAGCTCCCGTGGAGTCAAGGGTTTGGGATTGGATGAGCCCCTGGTTCACAGGCAAAGTTCATACCTGAGCCCGTTTTCTAGTACTGACCAAAGAAGCCAGGGTCTAATTAGAGCCAAGGGTGATGCCCATATCCCACACCTAGGCCTGTCGCGCCTCGAACCACCCGCTCCCTCCAGAGGCGTTAAGGAAAGCTTCTCCAAGGTGTGTTATCACTGTTGTGCACATCCTGTACGAAAAGAGGGCTTCTTATATACGCATGAGAGCAAACACCACTCCAAAGGTCCCCGTGAAGGTAATATTTAGATGAGATTAACCTTTTTAATCAACAGACTTTACATAAAGCAGATGGCCTCCCTAACGTGGTGGGCCTCATCCAGTCGATTGAAGGCCTTACAAGAAAAGATGCTTGCCAGGCATGGTGGTGCATGTCTGTAACTCCAGTATGTGGGAGGATAAGAGGAGTGTGAGACAGGAGGATTGCAGGTTTAAGGGCAGCCTCAGCAACTTAGTGAGACCCTCAGCAATGTGGTGAAATCCTGTATCAAAATTAAAAAATTAAAATAGGGCTGGAGGTGTAGCTCAGAGGTAGAATGCCCTTGGTTCAATTTCCAGAAAAACAACAACATAAAAAAAAGAAAGAAAAGATGAGATACTGAGATCCCCAAGGAATAGGGAATTCTGTCCTTAGGTGGCCTTTGTGCCTAAGCTGCAACCCATGTCCTTGCTGGGGTCCTGGACTGCTGGCCCACTGGGTGGAATTTAGGCTGGCCAACCCCCACAATTACATGAGCCAATCCTTAAAATGAATCTTTGTGTGTGTTCTTCTTACTTTGGGTTCTTTTTTTTTTCTTTTTTTTTTTTTTCTTCTTACTTTGTAGCTGAAGTATACATCGCCTTCCCCTTTGGTTTTGTTTCTTTGCAGAACCCTAATACACCATCTTTTCATGACCTTTCCTTTTCTGACATTTTATGGCATGTGAAAACATCTTGAGCCCCTTTCATCACAGTTCTCCTGTAAAGTGGGCAGTAGCTCCTGTCCCAAGGGTTCACACACTTAAGTCTCGCGTGGCCGGAATGTTTCACAGCAAGAATGCCCATCGGTAGTGTATACACACAGCTGAAAGTTCAGTTTTTGTCTTATTTTGCTGTGTGTTTTGGCATGTCACAAAGGTCAGGGGCTGGAAGGTGGGGCAAAATGAAGATGTGCCTCAGAGCCCTTGACTGCAGCATGTGATTCTAACAAACTGGGTGCCCATAGAGGTGGTCCTCGGTCTTCCTTCCAAGTTTATTTGCTCTTACTTAAAAAAAAATAAGGTAGCTTTGTAATTGTGTTAGCTTTTGAAATGGCACGAAATACCTGACAAAAACAACACAGAGTAGGAAAGGGTTATTTGGGGGTCACAGTGGTAGAGATTTCAGTCCATGGTTAACTAATTCCATCGCTCTGAGACTGAGGTGAGCCAGAACAAATCATGGCAGAAGGGTGTGGCAGAGGAGAGCTGCTCTGCTCATGACACCCAGGGAGCAGAGAGACAGAGGTTGTGCCCCCATTGACCTCTTCCTCATATTGGGTCCCACCTCCCAGCAGACCATCCAGCCATGAATGGATTTATTCACAGATGAGGTCAGAGCCCACATGATCCAATCACTTCCCAAAGCCCACATGAGACTCTGGGAGACATTCATGATCCAGACCGTAACAGTAATCCTGTTTTCAATCTGAACATGGATAAGTAAAATACACACACACACACACACACACACACACACACACACATATATATATATAATCAGTTTCATATCATTAACAGTGAAAAGTAGAAACTGATATACTGAAACCAGAGGGTCAGGCTTAACTTCAGACAAGCAAGACCCAAGTGGTTAATACGAGGGCATCATGGGGAGCCTGGGGTGGAGTGGGCAAGCACTTGGAGGTGAGCCCTGCAGAGAGCGGGAAGCAGGGTGCTCCTGAGCCCTCAGATAAGGGCAAGCTGCTTAAGAATGGTATGTAATTTCAGAAACATTTCCATTCAGAATGTCGGAAACAGAACAGAGGGTTGAGCTCTGCAGTAGTTTGGATCTGGAGCATCCTCCAGAGGCCCATGGGTTGAAGGCTGGGTCCCAGCCTGTGGCATTATTGGGAGGTGGTGGAGCCCTTGGGAGATGGGACCTAGTGGGAGGAAGTTAGGTCACTGGGGGTGTGCCCTCGAGGGAGATATTAGGGACTGGCCCCTTCCTCTCTCTCTCTTTCTCTCTCTCTCTGCTTCCCGGCTGCTGTGAGACGGGCGTCTTTCCTTTCCCACCTGCTCCCTGCCATGGTTCTCTAGTCACCACAGACCCAAAGGTAACAGGCTCACTGATCATGGACAGAATCCTTGGGAACTGTGATCCCAAACCCACCCCTCATCCCCATGGTTGTCTGTCCAAGGCGTTTTGTCACAGGGTGGGAAGCTGAGTAACAGGCTCTGCGTATCTGCAGAGCAGATGAGCTTTCAAGCATGTTGGGATCGGCTGTCCGTGGACCATCTTAGAGGCTGCAGGCTAAGGCTAAATGTCCTGGGCGTAGCTACTTCTGATCTCTGTGCTTTGAAACAGGTTTTCTTCAGTGCACTCACGGTGGCTTTGTCTGGAAAGTGTGATCAAGAAATTCTTCATCTTCTGCTGACATTTCCCAAGGATGGAAACTCTTGGTTTGCAACGAAGGAACTCTGTGGCCTACCCGCGTCTGAAGTGTATCCTCTGATTGTGGCCATGGTTCGGAACCTGAACCTGCGGACCTTCATTTACAAAGTAAGGGGGATACAGCCACGGGGGATGTTGATCACTACTGTGACTGGGAAGACAAGGACACAGTGGCCTGTATGGCCATCTTTGGCATCTGAGGGGGACTGTTCCCATGATCCCCATTGGATACCAAAATTTGAGGCTGCTCCAGTCACTTATATAAGATGGCATGATATTTGCATAGAACCTACTCAAATCTCCCTCAAAAATAAATAAACTCAAATTTATTTATTTGTGGTGCTAGAGATAGAGGTCAGGGCTTCTTGCATGCTAAGGAAATGCTCTACCATTGAGCTATACCCCTGCTCCTCCTGTACACTTTAACCCCTAGATTACTTATAATACCTAATACAATGTAGAAGCGATGCACCTAGTTGTCATACTATATTGTTTAGACAGTAATGTCAAGAAAAAGATCTGAATGTGTTGAGAATAGACACAACTCGTTTCTGCATCTACTTACCACAGCCGCCTCTTCCAAATTTACAATATGCCTTCGGGAAACAGATACAGCTCAGTTAGAGCCAGTATTTCAGTGGCTGCTCTATTAAGTGCTCAAAGTCCTCCAGATTGAAACCATTGCTTCCCAGGGCCCCCGTCATTGCTCTGACATCCATCCTGAGATTTCTTTGGAGGATGAGATATTCGATTGGACTGGGTCTCCCATACACAGTGAAGTTGAGACCACCATTAATAACAACAGCTCCTATTTATAAGGAATCCTCCATATGCACAGGGCTGTGAAAGTTGATGCATAGGTGACATTGCTGAGAGATGGGAGGGAAGTCCCACCCCCACAGTGACAGAGGCACGAGGTTCAAGGTGTACTCACTCCCAAGCCCGCCCACTTCCTGTTCCACTCGGCTGACAGTGAATTCCTGAAGACTCAAGTAAGACACACTTTGCTAGATTACTTCTGCACATTCACCTGTCAGAAATGGGACAATCCCAGTTACTCCCTGCCCTAAATCAGGGTCACTGTGTGCCACTTCTATGCTGCAGCTCTAATTAGAAAGGTGAGTAGAAAACCTGACAACAGCCACATGCCTCTCTCCTGCCCCAGTCATCTCTATTGTCTTTAGGGACAGAGAAGCACATCTTTATTAGCAGGGTGCCTCTGTGAAGGAGGGAAGTATGATCGTGAGTGCCCAAAACTTGGCCTCAGAGCCAGCAGCTAATTGGCAGGAGCAGAGCTCTAATGAGCAAAGACAAAAACCAGTGAACATTGGGTTTCTTGCCTTAGTCTGGAAAATTGAAAATTCACTATGCAAATGACATGCAGAGGGACAAGACTCATTCTGATTTTTCCCACCTGTGGAAAGTGGTAGCGTTTGTCATTCATCCAACAAATACTTTTTGTGCAACTGCTGTTGTCAGGTGCTGATCTGCATCCATCAGCCACATAAATGATGAAGATAAGAAAAACCCAGTCTCTGGGGAATTTACATTCTAGAACAGAGAATCTGCAAATAATATGTAGAGCACAAAATATGTCGGGGGTGATGGCATAAGTAGGTTTCGAAGGACACTGGGGTTTAAAGAATCTGAGTTAAATTCCCAGCCCCAATCCTCTCTAACTGTGAGACTTCAGAAGACCTTTCATCTCGTGGAGCCTCCTAATGAACATTATCTTGCACATCCCCAAGTCCTTACGAGAACTGAGATCATGTATGCATGTTACAAATACAGGAGATTTGTAATTTGAATTTGAATAAATTCAAATTGCTTCACACACAAGAGTTTCTTTATTGTGAGCCTCTTCTTAAATTTCTACCCTCTCCACCTCAACGATGCAAAAAAATATTTTGAAAATGATTTGAGCTTTAACCATAGATCACATTTGTTCCTAGTTTACATTTGGGCAATACTGGTACAATTGAATGTGCTCTGAAAAAAAAGGGGGGCCACATGCACTCTAATAAAGAGGATTTTTATAGAGTGCAACAAAGACGTCTCTGAAGTTCAAGAGAGAATAAAATCAAACAGCCAGGTTTTCACTGCTCAAAAGATTACAATGCTGGGTATTTCATGATTTTTTTTTTTTTGGTCCTGTAAGGCTCTTATACCTTCTGAAGCAAATGGCTTGCTCAACTCCCTGTTGGATGTCATTTCCAGCCTCAGCTCCCTACTTGCCAGAGCCCAGCATGTCTTCAAATACCTTCCTGAATTTCTTCACACATTTAAAATTACTACCTTGCTGGATATGCCGGACTTTCAACAGGTGTGTTTGATCTTTGCCCTTGGGGAAATGTTTGAATTTGTTCTTTCTTTGTATTTGTTCTCTTTTGCCTTTATTTCTCTTCCAGCACCTAAAACGTGTATTGGACCACCAAATCTGGTGACAGGAATACCCTTTAATGGTTCTGGTGGCAACAGCAAAGCGGAGAGCAAGGCTTGGCATCTCCCTAAAAACTGGATGCAAGGGAGACATTGTGGATGCAATCCTACCGGGGTGGAGGTTGGGATAGTTGGTGCAGAGTCTGTATAGTACAACATGACTAACTCAATTAATAGAACAAATGAGATTTCAAGGGCCTGTTTAACTTAATTCAGAGAACAAACTGCTTTCAAGAACCTTAAAACATTTATTTACATACAAATAATTGGCTTACAAATTACAGATCATCTTCTGCAAAGGCAAGCACATGCTAGAATTAGGTTCACAGCTGGCTACCAGTTTTGGCTTGAAGTCTCTTGGCCTGGATGGGACTGACCAGGGATGGACAAAGAGGAGCATGGGGTTGTGCAGAGCTGCAGGTGTAGAACAAGGAGCCAGAAAGTGAGGTGCTCAGAGCTGCCTTGGAGGCAAACACATCAGTATGCTCATCAGCTGATGGATAATGTCGAGAGCTAACAAGTGTCAGGGTAATTTGGCAGTATAAACACACATTGAGACCACTAATTAGTCTGAGTTAGTGATAACTTAGGGATTGATAATCAGTACTGGACAAACAACAAGGACTTCCGTGTGTGTGTGTGTGTGTGTGTTTGTATGTGTGATATTTTCCTCTTATACCAGGTATATTGACATGAACAGTCATTGTGGTAAAACGAATGGTATCCTGAAGACAGAAGAGACAAAAGCAGAGATTCTATTCCTTTAACTTATTGACTCTCTTGTATACTTGGTCAAAGAAGGGACTGCACTTTCAGAAGTCTGTGAGAGAATTGTTTGAAGTCAATGCACGATTGACATTTATTTTCCTTAAATTCTCAGGTTTCACAAAATGGCCAGGTCAGAAGCTCGGCCTTTGGTTCTTTCCAGACTGTGATGAAGTTGGTTTGCAAGGACCAAGCATCTTCCCTTAGCAATTCTAACATGTTCATTGATTTGCCCAGAGTGAATGAGCTCTTGGAAGATGACAAGGAAAAATTCAGCATTCCTGAAGATTCAAGTAAGGCAGTAGTCATTCATATTTATTTGGGTTAATGTATACATTGATAATCAGCCCTGCTTTATACTAAATATCCTGTCTGTGCAGAATACTGGTGGTACATCTTGACATAGAATTTTCTTCATTTTTCATGTAGTCACTAAATGCTGGCATATCAGTTGGCTTTGGAATGTCACAGTGCTCTCAAGCACAGCTCATTCTTTCAATTGTGTTGCTAAGGAACCAAGTCTGCAGCATTTACCACACCTGAAGCCCTATCCCCTTTGGTACCCAGCTCAGGAGTACTGGTGAGGGGCCAGGGATGAAGACCATGACCACCATTTTGGCCTTGCCTAATGGCTGTATCACACAAAGTGAACTTGTGTGTGGCCTCCTACAAATGTGTTGTCTACAAAGGTCCATTTCAAATGAAAGTAGATTGATGAATGATTTCTTTATTCCCACCTTAAGTGAATACATTTTATTTTTTACTTATTTTTCTGCAGTTTTGGAGATCAAATCCAGGGCCTCTCATATGTCAGGCAAGTGCTCTACTACTGAGCTATGCTCAGCCCAGTAAATACATTTTAAATAGAAAGGCAAACTAAAAATGCTGGAGAGGGCTTTGCCTTCAGCTCCTCCTCCTCTCTCCTCCCCGACCAGTTAAAGGTTGCTGTAAGGAAGAAGAGATGATGTGTCATAGCCACTTAGCACAGTGGTGTAAATGCATCCTCTGTGTTATATTTAGTATAAACCACCACTCACTTAGTGGTTTAAGACCTCACAGGTTCATCATCTCCTAGTTTCTGTAGGTTAGCACTCAACCACTGGTTAATTGTTACTCTACTCAGGAACTCACGGCAAGTAAGGATGGTGTTAGTTGGCCAAGGCTGGGCTCTCCTCTGAGGCTCTGAGGTAGTTCTTGGCTGAATTCTTCTACTTGCGACTGTAGAATTCATGGATGCTATGTCAAGGCCAGCAGTGGCATGTCTTTGAGGCTTCCAATCTCTGTGAAAGGGTTTACCTGGTTGTTCAGCCGGGAGAGCTGATTGCTCAGTGTTATTTGTCAGTTTTGCGTTGCTGTGACCAAACTACCTGATAAGAACATTTTAGAGGAGGAAACATTTCTTTTGTCTCATGGTTTCAGAGGTTCAGTCCATAGTTGGATGGCTGCAAGGCAGAAACAGATCCTGGTCGGAAGGCTTGGTGGAGAAAAGCTGCTCAACTCATGGCAGTTGCAAGCAGAGACAGACAGGAAGTGGTCAGGGACGGTACAGTCCTTAAAACTACGTCCCAGCGACCCACCTCCTCCAGCCATGCCCCACCTCCGAACCCACTGCATTGCTATTACATGAGCTTTTCTGGGGGACATTTCATATCTGAGCCAAGACAGACCTTGGATAAACTCCAAATTGACAGATTAAGAAATCTTATTTACATCTTCAAAATTCCTCCTTGGCTGTGAAATCTTGTCCTGACATCTATCATATTTGCAGGTTCGGGCTTCTCTGGAGCACAGGAAGGTACACAAGGGACAAATCTGAGGGCTTGTCTTAGAATTCTCCTACCACACCCAAGATAGTTCTTTATATACTTTATGTCTAGAATGGAGCTAAAGACAGAGGTATTGGTGGGATGGGAAGAGAAGGATCATGGTTTTATCTAGGATTGGAAGTGTAGGAAGAGGAGCCACAGGGAATGTCCACAGAGCTGCTTAGTGGCAGTAGGTCAGTGTATTATTCAGCTGAGGAATAATTTGGATAGCTATCAAATATCAGAGTAATTTAGTAGTATAGACACACATTAAGGCTATTCATATTTAATAATTTTTGTTGTCTGTTTCTTTAATCTTACTTTTCTTGTATTTTGCATTTGGTATTTTTGAGGGTCAATGATGATCCCTCTAATTTAATCATCAATCCATCCATTCATATAGTCATTAAGCTAACATTGACTTAAAAGAATCCCAGCAGTACTTTTATACCTTGGATATAATGAGTCATGATATCAAAGCTAAAATAATATTTCCATTTCAAATGTTCTTTTTGTGGGTAAAATAACTAGTTATATTGATATATTCATTGTTAGTTTAAAACCTTATAATATTTGATTAGTAATCATTATGATAATGAATTACCTATTGTTTTAAACAACTTATTTAAGTAAATTTTTAACTGAAATCAGCTAGCCTCACAAAAATAATGAGAGCCATCATGAGGAATTAAGTGAGTGAAAATAAAAATAATACATCAAAAGTAGCCAGTTTATTTTTCTATTTCTTTGTGGTACTGGGGTTTGAACCCAGGAGCATTCTATCTCCTAGCTACACCCCATGCCCTTCTTATTTTCTATTTGGAAACAGGGTCTTGCTAGGATGCTGAGAATCTTGATACATTTCTGAGGCTGTCCTTGAACTTGGAATCCTCCTGATTCAGCCCCCCCCAAAGTACTGGGAATACAAGTGTGGGTCACCACATCCAGCTAAAAGTAGCCAGTTTGATAGTTCTGCCTAGATGCATGAAAGAAAAAATCAGGAGCAACTTGCTAAGCTGACTCCATAAGGAAAAGTGAATTCAGGTCTCAATATTGTGAATATTAAAATGAGAATTTTCTTGGTTAAAAAGCAGATTTTTGAAAATAATTGCCATTTTCATTTTCAAGCATCTGTGTCATCACTCTTATGAGTAACTTGGTTTGGAAGGTGAGAGTCTTGCTGTCCTTCCTTTAAGTCATTAAAGGGAACACCACATCCTGACATTGCTTAAGACACAGGAGTCGCTGAAGACAGGGGCACAAAAAATATTCCTGGTTTACTCACCAAGTTCAGTGCTGTGCTGTGAAAAACATATCTAAATCATTCATTACAAATCCACCCATCGTGGATTTGTAAATAAGTTTCCCTATTAATCTGGGCATCTGTATCATCCTGTATCATGTAACACTTTTTCCCTCCTCTTTTAATTGTGACAGCACCATTTTGCTTGAAGCTGTATCAGGAAATTCTCCAATCTCCAAATGGTGCATTGGTGTGGTCCTTCCTAAAACCCGTATTACATGGAAAAATACTGTATACACCAAACACGCCAGAGATTAACAAGGTCATTCAAAAGGTAAGTTGAAATGAATGGGAATTTTATAGACTATACATATAGCATACAGAAGAAATAATTTAAAATGTTTAACATAATTATTATATGCATTGGGTTATATGAAGTCTTCTTATGTTGATTAAAATTCATTTTGGCCTGTGTTTTTCCTGTTACTCTTGCTGTTAAATGTGGATGGTTGAGCCCTTCTGTTATAGAACACTCGGGAGGCAAGGATTATTATTTAGAATCATTAATGCAGTGAACTCACAGAACTTTAATGTTAAAAGTCGAGGATAATTAGAAAGGAGGACAGTTTCAGGCTAGGCAGAGGGGAACAACTCCAGAAAAATGTAGAGAACAAAAGCCAATCTGTCTTGTTGATGCATCTAGTACTTCAGAAAAGGGCAGAAATGGGCCATGGAAACGCAGGTGTTTGTTAGCATTGTGGCGAGTGGCGTTTTCTGAATCAAGGTGGGCTTTACTTGACTCTGTGGGGAAGAGGTGAGGTGGCAAGGCTGGAAGAGAGTTTCTCCAGGAGGGATTCCCACACCATGAGGGCTTGCTAGCTTCTCTTCCTTATATTGTTTAACTTCTCAAATCTGTTTACTACAGGATGTATTATTATTATTAAGATTTGCAATGTCTTTAAACAATGTGTCTGGGGTCTTTCCTTGTCTGCTTTGTTTTTAAATGATCCTGTTGTACTTTTCTGGGGTCTGTTCTTGTCTCATGGTGTCTTGTGAGACTGTAGATGCCTCAAAAGGGGACATTTTATCAAGGACATGGGAAGAATCTGATCTTATTGTCAATCACAGATGAGGAGATACTCATCCTATTGATGATAAGCTTCCAGGCTTCAAATAAATAGTACCAACAACTTAAAAACTTAAAAGTGCTGTGTGATCATATGATCAGCTAAGTCATTTTTGATCAAATTCACTCTTACAAGTTCCCTGTTTCCTGTGCTCTGAGTGCTGCGTGCGGTCACAATAGGTTTCCTGGGAGAGTTCTCACTTGGCAGGGTAGCTCGGGGACTGCATTTGCTTGGCTGAGTGGCATTTGTAGCATTGTTTTTTAATCTTGAAAATATTCTTTTGAAGAGATATTCACCAAAAGTCTGGACTCTCTCAATGGGATGATATTTATCTAGATAATTACATTTTTTAATGACATTGTCTAATTATCTATTAGATTACTGCCCTGAAGTTCAAGAGGGAGCTGTGACCCCCACCTGCCATTCAGGGCTGTGCTTGAGGGAGATGCTCAGGCTGGGGATGGAGCCAAAGCCAATGTTATGGGATTCCAAAGTGCATTAAACTTATCAGGGTCTTGTACAGTTTAGGAATTTCATAGAAAATGGCTCTACATCACTGTTTTATTTAAAATGTAGGTTTAAAAAGAGGCTATGAATGTATTTTTATGATTACACATTATTATGTGTTAATATTATTTTAAGTAAGTATATATTTCTATAGTATCACACACTGTGCTATACTTTGTTTTTTTTTTTTTTTGTGGTACCAGGGATTGAACCCAGGGGTGTTCTACCTCCACGCTACACCCCCGGTCCTATTTTTTATACTTTATTTTGAAACCGGGTCTCACGAAGTTGCGGAGAGCCTCACTAAGTAGAGAGAGAGAGAGAGAGAGAGGGAGAGAGAGAGCTGAGGCTGGCTGCGAACCCAGATCCTCCGGTCTCCGCCTCCCAAAGTACTGGGATTACAAGTGTGCGCCACCACGCCCGGCTTGTGCTATGCTTTTCAATTTTGCATTTAGTATGATGGTCTCTGTTTTAGAAGTGCTCACCTTGCAATAAGGAAAAGAAGGCAAACAGGTGAAGAAATAATTTAGATATAATACAAGAGACACATTCAGTGCTGTGGAGACATGAATTGAGGAGTGATTCTTATCCCAAAGGGGGGGGGACTGGAGAGAAGTATGGGGAGGGGGCACACCCTGAGTGTGTGTTCTGAGAATAATGAGAATTCTGGAAGGGTCAGCCAACATTTCACTGGTTCTTGCTGAGCTCCTTGTTGGATTTCACAGACAAGAATAAAAGTGGATTCCTTTTCTGTTTATTTAATATGGTGGAAGACCATGAGGTGTCTTGCTTTTGTACTTATAAAAATGACTGTATGGCATTTTGCTCGGGACAAATTATTCCAGCAATCAGCCATGGCTGTTTAGCTTTCTGAAAGTCTGTTCTGGTCCGTAGACACACGGTCTGAGGATCCACACAGCAGGGAGACCATTGCTGCTTTGCCTTTTGGGTTATGTGAAGCATATCACCTCGACTGTTGGAGTGACGATGCTATAAATCACAGCCATGTGCTGCACAGTGACTTCCAGTCTCATCTTTTCAGTGTCGTGTGTTGTGGTTACATCTGGAGTGAGAGGGGAGGGCAAATGGAGAGCTTAGCATTTTCTCATAGTTTTGGAACTCTAGTATTAACAATTTTATTGTCTCAAACACAGACAGGACCACTATATATTGAGTATTTATTTCTACAAGGTTTGAGGAACTATCATAGACACTTTCCAAATGCAATCTCATTTATTTCTCACAAGAACAAGGTAGTGTAGACACACTTAGACTCATGTTACAGATTAAAAACATTATGAATTAGGGGAGCTTTACATTTCCAAGATTATTAGCTAGTAAATGAAAGTGCATGGTTCAAATCCAAGTTTTGTGGACTCTATGGCCAGGTTTCTTTTTATTGGGATATTTATGGTGTTAGTTATCAAATGATAAGGATCCTATATAGTAAAGTTGCTTTTATCTTCATAACTCTGGGATACTGGCTCACTAATTAAACACATTGACAATATTCTTTATGGCTTTGTGTAGCAGTGTGTGGAATTTCATCCATCCTTAGAACTTTTATTGCCTTCAGAGGTACATCTTTGGGAGGATGAGAACAAAGTCACATAGGGCAAGATGAACACAAGGACATTGCTATTTTTATCATTAAATGGACATAAAGTGTGGTTATTAGCCAGGTGTTGTGCCTCACACTTGTAATCCCAAGTACTTGGGAGTCTGAGACAGGAGAATCGCAGGTTCCTGGCCAGCCTCAGCAACTTAGTGAGGCCCTCCGCAACTTAGTGAGACCCTGTTTCAAAATAAAAAATAAAATAGGCCTGGGGGTGTAGCTCAGAGGTAGAATGCCCCTGGGTTCCATCCCCAGTACCACACACACACACACACACACACACAGACACAGACACACACACACACATACAAAGTGTGGTGATTAAGTACCTCGAATAGAAATGAAAATGCTTGGCTCAGATCCTTATGAAAGATGACAAATGTCAGCAAGTAGAAGCTGAGGACTGGAGTCTATAAATAGGGCCGCCACGGGCTGGAGGCTCAAGGGCTCTGCACTGGGAACCATCTACATGTACAGAACAGTGCGTGAAGGGGACTCGGACCTCCAGGCAGGTCGAGGTTGTCCCCAGGGAGCCCTGCTGGGGGAATCGAATTCACAGCAATCTGTTCTAACTGTAGGCTTCTAATCAGTGGTCTGAAAGCAAGTTTTCAGCAGTTCAGCCTGAAGCAAGGCTCTCAGGTGAGAAAAATGTCTGACATGGAACATTTTATTGAAATTCAGGAACGTTACCCAGAGTAGAAATAATTTCATTTTATGAATAGACTTGTTTGATATAATCCTCTGTAAAACAGCAATTCTCTAAAAAAGCACTATCAGTAGGTGAATGGATATACTTGTTCTGTGAAACTAGATAATATCCAAACCCTGAGATGGGCATGAACATTGCCCTTTTATAGACCTTGGAAATCTATGAACTTCCATTATTCTAGCCTTCAGATCCAATTCCACCAGTTAAAGTTAACAATCATTAAATGGAGCGTAACAAACAAACAAACAAACAAACAAACAAGTGGCCACATCCACCACAGTGCGAGACAGGTGGCACTGCTGTGTCCACTCTACAAATAGGGCACTGAAAGTCCAGATTGCTGCTGAACTTGCTCAGGGTCTTGGCTGGGCCAGGATCAAACTCAAGTTCTTGGATGTATGACCGTGTTTGGAGTTCTCTGGATCATTCATTCTCTACTCAAGTAAAACACATGAAGTAGAGACTCTTAAAAGTGTCTACCCAGGGAAGAACAGTAAAAATAAATAAATAAATAGTATATATTTATACTAAATATAATGAACAAATAAATAAATAATACATATTTACACACACACACACATACACACACATACACACACACACACATGCACACATGTTATGGCCACAGTAGGGAAGGGGACGAGGAGGTTCAGGTTTGCATTGTATTCTCTAGGCCTCCCCAGGGGGGTTACTAGGTATCCATGCCCATTCTGTTTCTTTTCTCCTTCAGAGACTCCTGTGATTCCAGTGTTGATTCTTCTTATTGTCTTACAGTTCTTGAGGCTCTGTTCACTTTTCTATCCATGTATTTTCTCCCCGTTGCTCAGATTGGTTGAAGTATGTTGATCACCCCTTAAATTCTATAATCTCTTCTCTTCTACTGAAAGCATGTTGAGGTTTATTTATTAATATTATTGCATTTTTTAGTTCTGTAATATCCACGTAGCTCTTACAAATTTTTCTTTATTGAGATTTTTCTACCATTTCATTTGTTTCAAGACAATTTGTAATTGCTTGTTGAAGCATTTTTATAATGGCTGCTTTATAATCCTAGCCAGATCATTCCAATATATTAATTATCTCAATAATGTTGTCGGTTGATTGCTTTTTTAATATAAGTTGTGCTTTTTCTGTTTTTTTTCTATGATGGGCAGTTTTCAGTTGTGTCCTGGGCATTTTGGTTATTATATGAGGTCTCTCTGGGCCCTATCTAAAATCTTTTAGTTTTTCAGGCAGTCATCCTACATAGATTTAATAATAAAAGGTCTTGGCCTACTTCCTGTGCTATGGCTCTAGTGGCAGTTTAATTTTTGTAGCCTTTATGGTGCTATTTGTCTGAGTTACCTGGTGCTTCTGGAGCTCCTGTTAATCTCTGATGGTGCTCCCTGAGGGACAGATAGGGTGCTCCGCCTAGTCCAGGTGCCTCCATTGTGGGGAATGGAGTTTCTGGTGGTCAGTGGAGAGGACTTGTCCTGTGAGGAGTCTTCCTGCTGTGTGTGTGTGTGGGGGGAGTGTTTTGACATCAGTTCACTTGCTGCAGAATACCCTTTGCTGCTGCCCCAGGCTGTTCAGTGTCTTGCTAGGGGCTTGTTGTGAGCAGGACTCCCATCCAGCGGGGAGGCCCGGGCCCAGCTGGGCTGCCCTCTGATGCTAGATTGTTGGCTGGGAAATGCAGGGTCAGAATCAATCTCTTTTGGGTGGAGGACTTAGACTTCCTCCATCTGTGTTGCTTCTCCTGTCCTGGGATCTCCAACCATTGCCTTCTTCTTCCCCTTTCGGAGCTCTCTGGAGGCCTCTTGCTTCCAAGGGGCAAAGGGATGCTTAGAGGTGGGAGAAGGAAGAAAGGAGGTGACCACTCCTGTCTGGATAGCCCCTGTCATAGGTCCTTCTGACAGGATTCCAGAGGTCTTTGGTGGCTGCTTTACCGTCTAGAACCACAGGTGCCCCAGGCTCCTGCTGTCTGCTTCTGCCTTCAGATCTGGAGTCAGACACATCCTCAGCAAGATCCAAGTCTTCCGAAAGCTCACAGCATTTAAAGATCACATTCTTGGGGCTGGGAGTCATTGTTTTCAGACCCGTTCAGTTAACACAATTGACATTTTGCTTATGATGGTTTTCTTCAGCTTAGTAGTAATTTTTCATTTTGTTCTTAAAATATATTTCACTGAGATTTAAAAGCATATGATCATAGGTCTGGATATGTTATAAGGACTTTTCACATTTGATAAATTGGTTTCCTAGTATTATTACATTATTTAATTAATTATTTAAGTTTTAATGCTTTAAAATTGTTTTAAAAATTTTAATTAATATTAACATTTTATTATATCACATTTATATCATGTAAAATGATCTAGATGCATCCTGATAGTTCAATAAACATTAAATAACAGTAAATAAGACTTTTCAGAAAAAAATTGTTACTTATTTAGAGGAATGACTCATGCATTTATCACTTATATTTTTCTCCAAATAATTTAATTTTAAGTTTATCTTGACTAATTTCTTCTTTCTGCTTTCCTTTAGATTGTCTATATTAATATTTTATTGATATTTTAAATGAATGCTTTTTAAATTAACTTTCACTTCCTAATTTAATAAACATGTTTGAGTCTTAATTTGGTTATATACAGTATATATTATATCCAATGATATTGTTATTATTTCCCATATATTCTTCCTGTATAAGATGTACAAGCCCTAAAATTTGAGATTATTATTATTGTTATTATTATTGTTATTATCATTGGTGCTGGGGATTGAACCCAGGGGCAGTCTACATCCAGGCTACACCTCCAGCCCTATTTTTATTTTTTTTTAATTTGGAAACAGGGTCTTGCCAAATTGCCGGAGCCTCACTAAGTTGCTGAGGCTGTCTTTGAACCTGCAATCCTCGTGTCCCAGCCTCTGAAGTACTAGGATTACAGGAATGTGCCACCATGCTCGAGCAATTTGAGTTATTTATGATAATGTTTTAAAGATCTAATTTGTTAATTCCAAAATCATTTACACAAGCTTATGTTAATTTCTGTGTGTGTGTGGGGGGGGTACTGAGGATTGAACAGAACAGATAGAATGCAGAAGCATTCTATCTCTGAGCCACATCCCCAGCCCTATTTCATTTTTTATTTTGAAGCAGGGTCTCACTAAACTGATGAGGATCTTGCTAAGTTGCCAAGGCTGTCCTTGAACCTGCCATCCTTCTGTCTCAGCCTCCCAAGTACTGGAATTACAGGCTTGCTCCACCGGGCCTGGCTAAGAATTTTTAATTTCGTGATATATGCTAAATAACTTATACGCTTTGATATTTTACTGGAAATTTCTTCATGCCCTAGCATATTATTAGTTTTAGAGAAATTTTGTTGGGAATTTGGAAAGTAAAGTAAGATAAATTAGGATAGTTTAATTATTTAGTTGCTATATATGCATCATTTTATATATATATATATATATATATATATATATATATATATATATGTATATTTACACACGTGTTTTTTTTTTTGCGGTACCGGGGGTTGAATGCAGGGGCGTTCTACCTCCACGCTATGCCCCCGGCCCTATTTTTTATACTTTATTTTGAAACCGGGTCTCACGAAGTTGTGGAGGGCCTCACTAAGAGGAGAGAGAGAGAGAGAGAGAGAGAGAGAGAGAGAGAGAGAGCGCTGAGGTTGGCTGCGAACCCAGATCCTCTGGTCTCCGCCTCCCAAAGTACTGGGATTACAAGCGTGCGCCACCACGCCCGGCCACACATGTGTTTGTTAATGTGTATGTGTGCTCCATATTTTTAGATTTAATAGTTTTTTATAAATCTCCTAAACTGGTTCCATTAATAATAGTATTCAGCCTCCATGTGTCTGTGTGCATTTCTTGACCAGCATTTACTGAGCATTCAGTATGTGCTAGGTGTGGTGCTATGACATTGAAATATTCATTTGTCTTAATACATGCGACAGCCCCAGTCCTGTTTTTCCAGAAGGCTGAAGCTGATGATTTCAGGGTCTCCCCTTGCTGTAGCGGCTGTTGGTCAGCTCCTGTACCACCTCCAGGGTCTCCTAGCGCCCCTGGGAGATATGGCTGGATTGTCAAATCTTCCTCTACCATTGTCCTTTGGCATCGAGACCATTTTCAGTATTAAATATAATAATGCTGGAATTGACATTTTCATGGATATAGCTTTATACTTCATTGAAATTATTTCCTTAGGATAGAGTCCTTTTATGTTGAGAAGAAAAAGGCATGTGCCTTCTTTATGGGTCTGTGACTCTGCATATTTTTATGATAGCAAATTATTTTCCAAAAGTCTTATACCAATGTACTCTGCCAGCAGCAATAAAGGAGTAAGTACCCCGGTTTTACTCTATCCTCACTAGTGTTGGGTACCATAAAGCAAATAAATAGATATTAGTTGCAAACATATTTCACAAGAGGAAATGTGGACAAATGTTGTTTTATTCATCAGTGTGTATTGGGCTCATACACTCTACCCCACAGCTAGCCTGGTTCTGAAGAGACAGCGGTGGTGGGCACACAGCCGAGGAGAGAGGTCTGGGAGGGCTGGCCTAGGAGGGCGTTGGAAGCTTCCCTGCTATGGAGTGAGGTGCCAGCCAGCTCAGGGTAGCAGCAGGTCTCTGCCCTTGTGATCACATCATGTATGATGCTTGTTCATCTTGTAGTTGCTACAGCGCTGAAGATTCATCCTCCTGTAGCAACTAAGTAAGAGACATTTATGAGTGTCCTTTGCTTTGCAGGCTAATTATACTTTTCATTTTGTGGACAAGCTGAAAATTTTATCAGAAACACTGCTGAAGATGTCCAGCCTTTTCCAGGGAAGTGGAAATGGTCAGATGTTCAACCAACTGCAGGTGAGTGGGGACTGCCTTCACCCCCGAGGGGGGCTCACCTGTAGGGTCTGAGACATCAGAGACAACTGTAGAAGATCCTACAAAGTGGTTTCAGGCAGGTTTTCCCAGTTGACTAGTCAAGTTGATATCAGATTAGATTACATGCGAAGACTTTTTGTGAATTTCCAGTGTTTTACCCATGTAAGGTGGTACTACTATGAGAACGGTTAATAATGTACTAATAAGTATCTGCGGTGTAAATTCTATATTAAATTGAATGTATTTTGAAGAGTATACATTCTTTTCAATTATGAATCTGTTGCAGTGACCAGTTATCATTCCCTAATATTCTGTATTGACAACCTAATAGTGACAAAATTAGCGGGTTATGGTTTAAAATGGTTTATTTGGAGCCTGGCAATCATTAGTTGCTGAACTTCAGCTTGGGAAGTTCACTTAATCTTTTTTGGGCATTTGTGAGAGCCTAGCTTACCTTAAATCTGATAAGAGGAGAACAGAGGCCCTCAACAAGTCCTTCGGGTGGTGGACTGAGGAGCCAGATCATCTGGGTTTGACTCCATGCTCCTCTGCTTTCCACCAGCTGTGTGGTCTTGGGCTAGTTGCTGAGTATCTCTGTGCCTTGGGCGTTTTACCTGTGAAATGAGGAAGAGGTGGTAGCTGAGGTGTAAACGAATTGGGATATGTAAATTGTGACACAGAGGAGGAAATGCTACAGTGATCCTAAGCCTTCCAAGGAGGAGATGCCAAGGCAGGATTACATGTGCAGGAATTTTAGTATGAGATATGGCGATTGAGCAAAAGAGCTGGAAAAGGTGAGGGGCAGGGTCATCCAACGGTGGTGCAGATTTCACCCTGCAGAAGGAGCGAGGAGGGAGGTCTCCTGGTCAGCCCTGGGATTCAATGAGCAGTGGGCAAGGCTGTGAAGAAGTCCTGGAGCTGAAGTTGGCTATCAATAGAGCAGTGCTGGGTCGCTGGGATCCAACGGCTGGCTCCTAGCAGTGGGCCTGTCATGGTGATCATGGTCCAGGAGCAGCCCGTGGGGGCGTGGCCTGGGGGCAACAGGTACATCCGGAGTGCAGCCCTTTCTCACCCTTGGGGTTGGAGATCTTCGATGCTCACTGTGTGTCTCGGCTGTTATTGCCATGTTATTCCTCCTTGATTTGTTTGCTCCTGGATTAATTTGTTAATACAGAGATCAGCAACTTTTCTCTGTAATTGGGCAGATAGTAAATATTGTAGGTTTTTATAAGGTCTCTGCTGCCACTACAAATAGTGGCATCCAGTCTTCTAAGTACCAAACAGACTAGATACAAAGTACCATGAGGACATAAAGGGACAACTAACCCTGCCTCGGGCATCAGGCAGCTCCTTGAGAAGTCTGTGGTTCAGCCAAGTACTCTTTATTAAGTACTCATGTCAGAAATTAAAGTCACATACTCATCGCTTGAAGAGTTTATTTATGTATTTATTTATTTATCTCACATAGGACACAATCTTGTGTGGTACTAGGGATTGAACCCAGAGGCATTCTACCTCTGAGCTACACCCCCAGCCCTATTTTATTTTTATTTTGAAACAGGGTCTTGTTAGGTTGTTGAGAGTCTCACTACTTGCTGAGGCTGTCCTTGAACCTGCAATCCTCCTGTCTCAGTCTCCCAAGTACTGGGATTACAGGTGTGCACCACCGCACCCACCCAGCTAGTTTTACTCTCTTTCTTAACGATGACCTCATGTTCAGGGAGAGCTTTAGGCTGTTGGTCTTGAAGTCCAAACCCTGGTTCTGCCACTAGATGGAGGTATCAGGGCCTTTCGGTGATGCCCATAACGTTGCTCTGTGATTTCTTCATGGAATGTCACTGAGACTAACTGACATAATGCATAATAGAGGACCCAGAACAGGGTCTGGTAAATCGCTAATATCCAATGAAAGCAGATGAGAATTTTCAAAAAGCACAAGCACTCAGATTTCATAACAGAGCCTTGGCCTCCGTAGACAAGATGAGATAAAATTGTCACATGGAAGGAGGCGAATGTGAGCAATACAAGAGCTAAACACAGAGGACACATGTCACTCGAGACTTCCTCGTCTGAAATTCCTGTATTATGAGGTTCTGTGATGAAACGAAGTCTTTTGCAACACATAACATTGTCGGAACTTAGAAAATTCCAAAATTAACCTCACTTTCTTGATTCTGGTGTTGAGCTTCAATGCGTCAATATTTTCCCCTCTCGTTTTTTGTTGGCTGTTGTATGTGGAAGTACAGTGCAGGCACACACACGCTAGCTGCACAATCAAGATCAAAGTTTTGTTAAGTTGATGAAAATCATTTTGGAGAATTTCAGAGTGAAACCTCTGACAAATGAAGACGGTGTTAGAACTATTGGTAATGAGAGAAAAATGTACAAACAACACAAGGGAAGACGCTTCCAAAGATGGTCATGTGCACATGGCAGAATTGAAACAGGGTTTGGAAAATGCTGATCCTTCTTCAGTATGTTTGTAGCAATGACCCTCTTCACAACTGGCCTGTGGCAAAGGTCGTGTAAAGGAAGGGATTGTACAGAAAGTAAAGGGCACCGTGGAGCTCCACTGGAAAATCCCCAAAAGTCACTAATTAATTTATTCTTTGTTTTCAGTATTAGTGCCTAATTACAGCTACACCCTAAAAAAGTTTTGCTTTTTTAAAGTAAGGACTTAATCAAATGTTAAGCTGTGTTTTATTGTGATGTTTTAGAACCTCTCTTAAATGGCTCAGTTTATGTGTCTTTTTATGTATAATGAAACTTTGAATATGTTTAATAATTTCCTTTAGGAAGCCATGAAAAACAAATTTATAAGAAAATTTGTGGAAAGCCAGCTGCATATTGATGTGGACAAACTCATTGAAAACCTCCAGACATATGGTAGGTGTGCTGACCTGCAGGTTAGGGGCCATCTGCCCAGTGGCTCTGCTGCTTGGGCCCTGTCCCTTTGCCCATGAAGCTGCAGGATAATATTGCCAAGTTACTTTCCCTCCTTCCCTCCTTCCCTCCCTCCCTCCCTCCCTCCTTCCCTCCCTCTCTCCCTCCCTCCTTCCTTCCTTCCACCCACCCACCCACCCACCCACCTGAAGGGCTTGAACTAAATGCACTCCAAAGTTTGTTCATACCCAAAGTTTTCTGATTTGCTGATTCAGGGCTTGGCTTGCAAATAATTTAGCTAAAAAGGAAAGCTTCTGATTGGAGTGCAAGAACTGTGAGTTAAAAAGCCAGGTTATAAAGGAATTGCTATTGACTTAATAGTAAATTGAAAGCATTGATTTGAAATTGTCAAGATCAGATTAAAAAATCCACCTATTAGCAAACATGTATTTTACCTTCTGCTACAATTCTTGCACTCATAGAGGTGTTTAACAAGTGTTTACTGAAGATACAAAGAGAGCCAGTTCCATGTGAGGACCTGGGGAGGGGCATGCCCTATTCGTGTTGCACCTCAGTGCCAGGGGAGGATGCCCTGAGACATCTTTAGAAGCAGAGGCACTGAGACAGAATCGGGTCTGCCAGGGGCATGTGAGGATGCTCGTAGTAGCCTAACCCAGCTGAGGGCCCCAGAGATGGAAAAGGAAGACTGTTGGGCTGTTTCAGGTGCCTGTGTCCTGAAACTCTGCTCACCCACAGGACAGGGGTTCAGATCTACCTGGAGCAAGAGGGTTAGAGAAAGCAAGGCCTTTTATTAGGCATAGCAATTCCCTTTTAGGAAAAGAAAAATTTTGGTGAATATACTACTTTACAAATGTCAATAGTATAGGTTGAGTGTCCCTTATCTGAAATGCTCAGGACTGGAAGTGTTTGGGATTTGGGATTTTTTTTTTGATTTTGGAGTATTTGCATATAAATAATGAGATAGCTTGGGAATGGGACCTAAGTCTCAATGCAAAATTCTGTTATGTTTCACATACATTGTATACATAGTCTGAAAGTAATTATATACGATAATTTTAGTAATGTCCATGAAACTAAGTTTTATGCTGTGGGGTTTTCTATCTGTGACTTCAGTTCAGTCCTCAAAAAGTTTTAGATTTTGGCACATTTCAGACGATTTTGGATTTCCTGACTAGGGATGCTTAATCTGTATTTTAAAATGAATGCTACAGCCAAATTTATTATTTTTCCAATTAAAACACTTTTGAAAGAATGAAGTGGTACTGAAAAGCTTATTAAAACAGAGTCCCCATCTTGTGTTGTTGGGACCGAGGACTGACACAGTTGCAGGTTTTCTGTCCAGAACCCAGACAACCCCATTACTTTATATGTCCAATGTTGTTGGTGTTGATATAGGTCTCAGAGTGTGAAACTCGCTTGGGCCCATCTGTCCAACATCCTGCTGTCAAGAACCAACACTGCTTTTACAGACTTTTCCATATAGAAACCTCCATAAGAGAATTAAGGGGAAAAGTCAGAAACTCAGATTTTTTCTTACAAGTATGTGGGGACTCAGAATGTGGGAGTAACATGGAATTTTGAGATCGCGACGTGCACTCCTTCTTCCTTGTCCCAACGTAAATGAGGAGACCGAAGGTCATCTCATCAGCGGGGAGAAGATGAAGGTTCTTTCTATCCGAACCAGCACAACCTCCACAGACAGGAACGGTGTGAAGACAACCATTCGTTGTGTCTTGGTGGGGATTGATCACAGACTAAAGGCATATCTCTTTTCTGTGTGTGTGTGTGTGTGTGTGTGTGTGTGTGTGTGTGTGTTGCTAGGGATGGAACCTAGGACCTCATGCATGCTAGGCAAGTACTCTATCACTGAGCTAGATCTCCAGTCCTGCAAGTCTCCATTTTTTACTTGCTAGCTAAAGAATGAACTCATTTTACTGCATGCTTCCTTTAAAAATGTGTACCTAGATCCCATATTCTTTTCTTCATCCTATAACCCGTATCTGGAGACTGTTGTAAAATGACCGTTCAAAGTTAGATTGATGCAATCCATGGGAATATTTACCTACCCATGATGTCATTTTTATACATTGCATAACCTTTTTTATACTGGGGATTGAACTTTTATAATAACATTTTGCTTATTAAAATAATAGATGTCTGTTGTGGAAACATTATAAGATACACATAAGCCAGAAAAAAAAATCCACCTCTAATCTCATCACAGAGAGCTACTGTAGAAGCCTTGGAGTCCTTGTTCCGATGGATTTATATGTGCTTACATGAGCACAGGTATATGCATTTTCACAAGTGACAACGCCATCCATAGCATCTTTAAAGTGTTTGTAAAAAATTAACTCTAGCCGGGCGTGGTGGCACACGCTTGTAATCCCAGTACTTTGGGAGGCAGAGACTGGAGGATCCGGGTTCGCAGCCAGCCTCAGCACACGCGCGTGCGCGCTTGCACCCTCTCTCTCTCCTTTCTCTCCTCCCTCTCTCTCTCTCTCTCTCTTTCTGTCTACCTAGTGAGGCCCTCCGCAACTTCGTGAGATCCGGTTTCAAAATAAAGTATAAAAAATAGGGCCGGGGGCGTAGCGCGGAGGTAGAACGCCCCTGCGTTCAATCCCCGGTACTGTAAAAAAAAAAAATTAACTCTATTGCAAAGATTCTTTCTATCCATCACTACTGACTCTTACTAAGAGAGAGTTCCCCAACCCAGCCCTCCTTCCATTTTCACTTACTATTATGAATTGCTTTAGCCTTATTTTAGCCATTTCTTCTGGATTTGTTATCATAGCTTTAAGTGATATGCCTATAGTAGTCTTTCTTGATTTATCCATTGTAGGAATTATCAATTGATTTCCTGTATGAAGGATGCAGATTGAGTTTGGCATCATATCCCTTCCCCGCCCGGTTGCTCCCACTCTACTTTTATGGCCATTTCAGTTGTCATAAAACATAATGCCTAGATAAATATTGTTCAGTGCAGAGCCAGGCTGTGCATGATAATGAAATTCTACTTTTCATGATGTTTCCCTTCTGAAGTTTCACCTTTTCTTGCTTTCACATGTAACATTTGCTATCATCGTCTCGCCCCCAGGGTGCCAACACAACTTCATGTTGAGTCCTGCTGTCTGTGTGGACAGTTGGCAGACCCCCCCCCACTCCTAGCTGGGTGGTTGAGCCTTCTGACCATCATTCAGCGGCTCTCCTGGGTAGGATACCATGATTCCTGGGTTCCATGTCCTCATTTTTCTCTTATTACTATGTTCTGACAGTACACATTCACAGATGTTATCTCAGAGAAGGGTCAAGAGAGAAAAAAAAAATCCAAAGTACTTTTACCCAGTGATATCTTGTTTCTATCTGAAGATTTTGTGCAAATATTCCTTAATTCATTTCCAATGGTTTTCATTTAATAACACACTAATTTGTATACTATCTTCCCTCCCCTCTCTTCCTCTTTCCTCCTCCTCCTTCTTCCTCTTTCTCTCTCTCTTCCCTCCCCCACTCCTTTTCTTTCCATCTTGTTAGAAGCTATCAATTTTATTAATTTTTAAAAAAAATGTATGGATTACTGCTTCTCTATTTTATGTTTATCTTCTATTTCATGATTTTGGATCTTTTCTTTATCGGTATCATTTTGCTCTCTTCGGTGTGTTTCTTTTCTTTCCATTTTGTGTTTATAATTTCTTTAGATGGATACTTAGACCACTGATTTTTATCTCTTCTTCTTTTTTTGTATACATACATATTTATGGCTAAATATTCCCCTTTAAGTATTGCCTTAACTGAGTCTTATGAGTTTTGCTATCTCCTACTTTCATTATTATTCAATTAAAAGCATTTTTATATATAGTATGTTTTTTTGTCTTGGGTTATTTGAAAGACTTCAGTTTCTACATATTTAAAATTTTGTACTTATGTTTGTGTTACTGATTTCTAGGTTTACATCACAGGAGCCAGGGGATTGATCCTGTTAAGATTTCATTTGTTTTTATTTGAGACTTCAGTAATTCCCCTACACATGTGTGATGGTTGGGTATGGAATATCTCCCAGAAAAGCTCATGTGTTGGGCAATGTAGCCAGGGTTGGAGGTGGGAAATGGCTGGAGAAGGTGGGTCCTCCTGGTGGCTGGGGGCATAGTCATGGGAACTATATCTGTCCCTGGTCTCGGTCTCGGTCTCTGTCTCTGTCTGTGTTTCTGTCTCGCTCTCCTTCCTGGCTATCATGAGTTGAGAACATCTTTTCCTCCACCGTGCCCTGAGGCCCTGCTGCTGAGATGTTTCTGCCTTGGAGGCGGCCAACCATGGACAGTACCTCTAAAGACTGTGAGCCAAATCTTCCCTCCTCTTAAGTTTTACTTGTCAGGTATTTTGGTTACAGCAATGAAAAAAGCTGACTAAAACAACAGGGTTACTTTTGGTTTCTGCACACAATGGCCATGTTTTATTGTTATCTAGAGCTTGGATCTAAACTGTCGTAGAATTTCATACTAGGTTCTTCTCTGTTCACATATATGTGAGCCTCAGGAGTCTTGTTTCCCTTTAGGACTAAAAGTCGGCCTTTGTGGCGTGTTTTTCCCAGGGCTCCTGTTCTGCAGGCCCTTTGTGCTCTCCTCTGGTCTACCTTTTACTGTGCACTGTAGGAGATGGAGTGGTCCAAGAAGACAGGAGAGCCTGGGTTCTGGTCCTCTCAGGGCTTCTGTCCACAGTGTCCTTCTCTCTGCTCTCCATCCTTTTTCCTTAGAAGCTCCCTCGTCCCTTTATGCTGGAGAGAGCACTTGATGTCCCCAGAGTGCAACTAATACATGCAACTAATACCTGCCCACGTTTTATCTTATTACATTCAATCCACTGTGCAGGGACTAGTACCCCATGAGGATATGGCTGCTTTCTTCTCAGAGGAAGGAAATTCATTCCTAACCCTGCTCTCTATGTGTGTGCGTGCGTGTGTGTGTGTAGATACTCCTCGGTATCCATAGGAGTCCCTCAGTATGTGCAGAAGTCCTTGCAGGTAACAAATCCACAGTTGCTTGAGTCCTTTGTATAAAATATAACCTAGGCAATCCTCCCTTATGTTTTAAACCATCCTAGATTGCTTGTAATACCTAACATACTAAGTGTAATACCTAAATGCTAAGTGAATAGTTGTTATCTGTATTTGTTAGAAAATAATGACAAGAAATAAAAGTATGTACATGTTTATCATAGACACAACATTTTTTTGAATCCTTTTGATGGGCAGTCAGCTGAATTCATGGATGTAGAACCACGGAGGTAGAACTGTGGGGCTGGCTATACACACACAAACGTGTGTATCTCTGTGTGTGTCTGTGTGTATCTCTGTCTTTCCCCACCTCTGTATTGATACCTCCCAATTATATACATGATTCAGCTTCTTAAGGCCTTTAAAAAATAGCTTTGATTCCTCCCCTGGAAGATAATTAAAGTGACACTATACTGAGGTCAAGTCACTCTTAATTGTATTTAACATCTGGAATTATATGCAGTTAAATTATCTAACCAAGCTAACTAGGCAAGCTTATGGAGAAATGTATTCAATGGCATAGGGTCAGCAAATAAAAATGCAGTATAAAGATACCACCGTTTGTACCCTGCTATAAAATTAAACACTCTCCAATCCTCCATAAAATAATTAAATGGACACTATATATTTATTAGTCTTCTATTTTCTAGATGTTCTGCTTAGTTTAATGCAGAGGAATTAAAGAAGACAATTGATTGGAACCTAGTTATCTTTTTTAGCCATTATAAATACAGTAGTAATTAGCATTCAGTAATACTATGATAATATTATATATAAATATACATACACATGCAAAGTTTATTTGATTTATATATATGTAAAGTCAATACACAAATGAATGCGCACACACACACACACACACACACACACACACACACACATATATATAATCTTTAATTTCCACAGCAGCCTCATGGGTAGTTTTGCTTTGCTCAGGCTGCAAACGAGGCAACTAGAACTTTGACAGACTGAGTAACTCTGCAATGTCCGTCATGGAATCAGTAGTAGAAGTGCTGTGGAGCAAAGCTGTGTCTTGTCAGCTTAGTGGCACTCACGTGTCTCATGTCTTGATGGCTCCCAGCACTGTCCCTGCACAGAAGGATACCCAAGCTTAGCATCTCTCTCACACCAGTTAGGAAACAACAGACTCCAAGGGAGCTTTCATTCCAGCCACTGCATAACCATAAACACCGCCCCCACCACTTGCAGTAGCAGTTCCTAGCAAAAATGACGTCTCTAGAGCCTGATACTGGGATACTCTTACAGACGCCAGGCCATGCACCAGGGCTAGTAGAAAGCCATGGAGGGAATATAATAAATTGCCAAAAGGCATTACTATTGCTTCAACATTTGGGGGAAAACAAGAAATAATTTTATACTAAAATGAGGACTAGACTAATATAATATACATTTTTGACATACACACACACAAGTAAGTCATTTTCAAAAATTTCACCTTGTAAAGACTTGTCTAGGATCCCTGTCTCTTCCTCATATACCCCTATGTCCCTCCCCTTTCTCCTCCTATGTGAGCAGCACGAGTCAGCTCTGTGTGCTGAGGGCACCAGCCAGGGCAGTTTTGGACACGTGGTGCCATCTTGGAGAAGAACATAGAGGAAATGGACTAGGAGATACTAAAAATTTCTGGCCCCAGCCGGGCGTGGTGGTGCACACTTGTAATCCCAGTACTTGGGAGGCTGAGACCAGAGGATCTGGGTTCATGGCCAACCTCAGCTACTTAGTGAGGTCCTCTGCAACTTAGTGAGTGAGACCCTGTTTCAAAATAAAGAATAAAAAATAGGGCTGGGGGTGGAGCTCAGGGGTAGAGTCCCTGGGTTCAATCCCCGGTACCACACACACACACACAAAAACAAACTTCTGGCCCCAGATTTCCCCCCGAGTCACCTGTGATAGGCCAGCACACAGCCCCTGCCATCTGCCTTCATAGCAGATAAACTGGGGTGCAAGCTTTCCATCTTGGTTGTGGTGGGGGGGTTCAGAAGCCTAGAAATCCACCTGCCACACAGAGCATGACTTGGATCCTGCCATGTTACCTGAGCACATCTCTGAGCCGTAGGGCAAGACAGAGCAGTGTGTTTTGTCTGTGCCTCTGTTGGAAATCATTTTATATAACAGATTAATACCTATCATACTATGGACTTTTGATTGTGTACACACTCTGCCCCAGAAACAGCAAGTGCAAAACATGTTTACATGTGTTTTATTTCACTTAACCTTTATGCAATGATTACAGGGTGGATTATCATTTCCATTTTGTAAACAAGATGAGGTTTAAGCATCCACAGCTGCTGACTAGAAGTGATGACCGGGTGCTCAATTCCACATGACCCTTGGACCACAGTGCCCAGTAGGCAGCAGAGAACCTGTGCCCATCTCCAGGTCGAAGGGGCTCTACACCAGACACCCTATGCCTCTTGTTCAGTGAGGAGGGTCTGGCCCCAGGGAGCATGCACGCTCAGACCACATCACTAGCAGTCGTTTTGAGCCTTCCAGGTCCACATGAAGGCCATGCCATTGGACTCCAAGGGAACCCAGGACTCTCTGTGGTGGGCTCTCCCCCTCCCCACAGTGGGAAACATTTTTGCAGGTGGGAAGACCCAGTGCACACAGAGGTGTAAGACCCCATCTCTGGGGATCCTTCCAGTGCCTCTCTGGTTGCATCATTTGAACAAAGATTTTTTTCCTGCCTTAATCCTTAGAAATTGTTGACTTTGAAACTGCTGATCAATTCCATGTGTCCACCATTGACTCCCTTGTGGACTGTAGCTTGAGCTAGCTTCTCCTCAGGGGGCAAGGTGTGACCTAGCTCTTTATAGTGCTTTTGGAGAGGAGAATGTGCCAGAAGATGAAGTCCTGGAACTGCTTGAGACTAGAATAACTGGCTCTGCATGGCCACGAGTGGTTTGGCAATGGACAGCTATTCCATGCTGCAATTTTGTCTAGGTAGTTTCACGATCTGCTGTGTGTTTTGTGCATCCCGTAGGTGTGTATAAACGTGTTGGTCTATTTTCATGTATATTCAGTTCTTCTCAGTTTTCTCATTTATTAAATCCTGAGTGGAGGGTTTTTGGGTGGGTGAAACCCTCTCTCCTGTGAGTATCACACCTACTAGGTGAGCAGCTTTCCAGGACAGGGCAGAGAAGGGCTGTCGCTCCTGTACCACTCTCCCTGTTGTGGTGACCCATGGCCAGTGCTGCAATGGCATCTCTGCCCGCAGGACTTCCTGCACAGCAAACTCCAGGAGGAGACAGGTTCCCGCCTGACGCCCGAGGGTCACGTGATGATGATGTCACTTTTTTTCCCGAGGCTGCTTTCTGGGCATTCATTCCATACTACCTTTTTTTTTTTTTTAAATTTCATTTTCCAATCTCCTTTGTGAAACCAGAGGGTGAAGTAAAAAAGAGAGATAACCTCAGTGTTTTGCCCTGAAAAATGAAGTTCAGCTTCAAGAGAACCAAAATATTGTCAGTGTCAATGTACAGTATTATTTCCATTTTCAATTGCAAGCTCAGGACAGAGACCCTGGGAGGACTGGGTTCCTCAATGCCAATAGTCCTAGAAGATTGTTTTAGCAAAATCAATGTTATAAAGTGACATTTACAAAGTGCCTGCTGCTTTGGAGAAGGCATGTTGTTCGTAACCACTGGACCTCTGGTAGGAACATTAACTTTGTTATTTTTTGCAGAGTTCTCTGTGACGGGTTCTTCCCTGATACTCTAGCCTTTCCTCTGTTGTTTTTTTTTTTTTTTCTGTCCAGCTCTCACATCACAAGTTTACTTGGGATGCAATCTCACCCCTTGTGAGTTAACTTTTTTTTTCCATTTAGATGTGAGTATCAGCATTCCAGAGAACAAGGACAAAAAGCGGATTTTGCAGTTGGCAAATAAGCAACAAATTTTGCATGTGAAGGAAATTTCACTCTGTTGAGCAATTGTTAATGTAGGGATTTGCACTCATTTTCGAATTCATTGGCAGGATCCCCGCTAGGTAGGCAGTAAGCGCTGAGAAGAAATGGAAGATGGTAGGTCCTAATTCGTTTCCTTTCCTCAGGAGTGATGCTGGACAAGATGCTTAACCACACGGGAGCTGGACATGTCCGCTTCTTGGGCCACATCTTGGTCAACCTCTCCTCCTGCGTGGTGTTGGACCGTTTCCAGGCCGTGCAGTCTGTGGACATCCTGGAGGCTCGCGCACGTGAACTCATGCAGCAGAACGACTTCCTGGCCAGTGAGTAGTGGGCAGATGTGTTCACTAAGGCATCCGCTCCGACAGGCTGTGCTTTAGCCTATTTCTCCCAAAGGGTTTCTTATGTTGGCGCAGAAAGAACAGAAGTCTTTTCCAGATAAAACATAAAAGAAAGCAGAAATAGACACCTTGAGGTAATGAAAAGGTATGCTTCATGCCATGACTAATGGCTTTTTCACCAGCCCGAGGACATGCTACTTGCTGCATGTGTTTTTACTATTTTTGACGTTATTGTGTGGTTGAATCGCATATGATAAATCATATTTTTCCTCACTAAAGTTATACTTTAATTTCCTCTGTAACTTTTATTTTTATCATGGTATCTTGACATCCTGGGGTGGGGGGAGCAATAAGACAATGGCTGATTAGATCCCATTGTTAATTGTGTACCTGCTCATCATAATGTGATATGTTTTTTCATATTCTTTTTGAACATTCTATTATTATTATTATTATTATAATTATCATCATCATCATCATCATTATTATTTTGGTGCTGGGGATGGAACCCAGGGCTTTGTATAAACTAAGCGAGTACTCCATCACTTAGCTACATCCCCAGCCCCTATTTAATTATTTTTCTATTGAGGTCTTGTATTGGTTTGCTAAGACTGCAATAATAAAGCACTGTAGCCTAGGTGACTTAAATGACAGAAATTTGTTGTTTTGTAGTTCTAGAGGCTGGAAGTCCAACATCAAAGCATCCATTGGTTCTGTGTGAGTGCTGTGAAAGACAGATCTTCTGTAGGCGTGTCTCCTTGGCTTATGGATGTCCGTCTTCTCCTTATGTCTCTCTATATAACCTTCTCTATATGACCTTCTCTTTATATTTGTCTCTGTGTCCGCATTTCCCCTATTCATTCATTTATTTGTGGTACTGGGGATGGAACCCAGGGGCATTCTACTCTGAGCTATACCCCAATCATATTTTATTCTTTTATTTTGAAACAGGGTCTCACTAAGTCACAGAGGCTGTGATCCTCCTGCCTCAGCCTCACAAGTATTGAGATTACAAGTGTGTGCCACCATGCCCAGCTCACATTTCCTCTTTTTATAAAGACACTGTCATATTGAATCATGGCCCACCCTAAAGGCCTGTGTGTGTGTGTATGTGCGTGTGTTACTGGGGATTGAACCCAGAGGCAGTCTACCTCCCAGCTACATCTCCAGACCTTTAAAAAAATTTTTGTTTGTTTTGAAATAGGGTTTCACTAGGTTGCAGAAAGTCTGGCTAAATTGATGAGGCTGGTCTTGAACCTGTGATCCTCCTGTCTCAGCCTCCCAAATACTGGGATTATAGGTATTTGCCACCATGCCTGGCTTTATTTTATCTTGATAACATCTCTTAAGATGCTATCTCCAAATATGGCCACATTCTGAGGTCCTGGAACTTAGGACACCAACACAGATATTTGGGAGATACAAGTCCACTCACACCAGGGTTTATGCATGAAATTCAAAGAATCCATGTGGCAAGCAGAATCTATATACTTAAGTTATGAATGATAAATGACCCCAAAGAGACGGATTCGGTGTCTCTAGTTCTCCAGTTACACCTGCACCTCTAGGGAATACATGCCTGATTATTTGGGCAGGCTAGCATAATTTTTCAGGTTCTCCAAGAAATGCAAAGTGAATACTGTCTTTTATTGACGACACCGTAGTATGGTTTTATTAAAACTACAAAGGCGCACTGGGCTGGGAATTTGATCTTGGATCAAGCTTACCGCCAATTGCCTGTGGAACTGAACACTGGTTTCTCCTCGTGCAGGAATGGAGGCTGTGCTGGATCCCTGGCACTGCCCGCCCTCCAGTCTGATCAGGGCTGGCATGGTGTGGCTCCTCCCTCAGTTGTGACCGTGCTTCCTTTCTCCCTTTCTGTCACTAGGTGTCATATTCAACAGCTCCTTAGTGGGCAAGAGGGTCAGATCAGCATCTCTCAAACTGCCACCCCATGTCACCTATACAATTCGGACCAGCGTCTTATACAGCATGAGGACAGATTTGATAAAAAATCCTTCTTGGAAGTTCCATCCTCAAAGTCTACCAGCTGATGGATTCAAATACAACTACATCTTTGTCCCACTACAAGACATGATCGAGCGAGCTATCACCATGGTGCAGACCAGTCAGGAGGCCCTGGAGCCGACCACACAGACGCAGGCAGCCCCCTACCCGTGCCACACCAGCGACCTGTGAGTAGCAGGGTCAAGCCATGCTTCCTCCAGCACCCACCTGCAGGGAGAGGAGCTGTGAATTTGAAAAACTGAACAGACAAAAAGGTTTTTGAGCTTTTCTATAGTCATACCAAAGAGTATTTTTGAAAATTCATCTTTCTTTTAATTTCTTAAGATTAGTTTTTAATATACTTGAGCTATTCAGGTAGGGATATGATAGTTGAAATACAGTTGACCCTCTTTATCCATGGGTTCTGCATCCATGTGTTCAACCAACTGCAGATGGAAAATCTCTGAAAAGAAAATTCCAGAAAGTTCCAAAAAGCAAAACTTGAATTACCCATGTGCCATGCACTATATGCTGAATCTATGTAGATGAAGTGATGTATAGGTCATGGCATCTTCAGGGCTCACCCCAGTCCCCAGTGAGATGCTGTATCTCACTGCCTTTAAGCACCTGGTGCAGGACTCTTGGTCATTCAGCCTCCATTTCATGCCACTGTGCTGGATGGCCTGGCAATTCTCTTATATCCCTACTGAGCTCAATTTAGCGTCCTCCTTAACCTGGTTGTGTTGCAGTTTGGACATGTGGGGTGTTTCCATGGTTCCAACAGGGGTGATGTATGCTTAGTGCCTGAGGGCCAGGGATGCCAACTATCTTGTAATAAATGCCACAGATTTTTGCAATGAAGATGAGTTCCCAAACACCCTCATCTAGAAACACTGCACGCTCTGCCTCTGATTCATTATTTCAGCACTTTCATTCACTTGTATACTTATTCCTCCATTCATTTGTTCAAAACACATTTTTTTCATGGTTACAGTAGACATGACCAGGGGAGCGCACATGCGTCCATGTGTCAGTGCACACAGCCTGAGTGTGAGCCGCCGTGCTCCTAACTCCCATCTGTCACAATAGGTGCTGGAGGGATGCAGAGAGGAAATCAAGCACGTTTTGAGCTTATGTGAATCTCTGCTTGATATAGTAGGTAATATACATCCATAGTTCTAATAGGATGGGAAAAGGAAAGTGACTGTCAGACACAGGCCCTGGGAGTGGCAAGAGTGAGTTATCCTAACTGGCATCAGGCTCTGCTCAACAAGCAAGATCTAGAATTTCTTGGTAAGGAGAACAGTCATGCCCCGGGAGTCTGAATTACAGTTTTGAAAATCTGCCTCTTCACAGGTCTTGGACCCTGGGAGTGAGTCTTGCCTCCTAAGGTTGTATGATCTCTCGTGAGCTTCTGGGGTCCCTTTAGAGTCCCAGGCTTGGAACGAGGAGAGAACTAGGACCAGAGTACCGCCTTTGGGTCCCAGCTTTGCCACTTGCTAGCCGCAGGACCTTGTGCCAGTGGTTTGACAGTTCTCAGTGTCAGTCTCCTCCCCTTGTATGAGATGTTCATTGCTGATTTGCCACTCGATTGGCTTGTAATACACAATGAATCATCTAGCAAGAGAGAAGCCCAGACTCCTGAAACGATGGCTCAAGGCGCTAGCAGCAGGCCAGGGGCTCGGTGTGGTAGCCCATTCTGTTCTGGGCAGCTCTTCCAAAATGTTCTTCTACCTGCCAATTCTAAAAGTCAAGATGATGGTGTTTGGGGACGGTGTTACTCAAAGAGGAGTGGGTGCACACGGGCATCCTCCCTTCTCTCTGATTTTCCAGAGTGAACGACAGAAAGGAGGAATAGTAAGATGGGGAGAGACTGTCCCATTCCCCTTTGCTTATGACCGGGGGAGCGCACATTCATCCATGTGTCAGTGCATACAACCTGAGTGTGAGTGTGAGCTTTGTGCTCGGTGCTCCTCACTCCCGTCTGTCACACATCATCAACGATTCCAGCCAGCTGTGTTGAGGAAGGCA
>PVJS01005297.1:0-64792 GCA_004027185.1 Glis glis | reverse complement strand
GAGAGACAGGGAGAGAGAGAGAGAGAGAGAGAGAGAGAGAGAGAGAGCGCTGAGGCTGGCCGCGAACCCAGATCCTCCGGTCTCTGCCTCCCAAAGTACTGGGATTACAATCGTGCACCACCACGCCCGGCTGCCTAAGAGTCTTTTCTATGTACTCTGGTCCCAATGGTTCTCTCTCATCTCTAAACTTTAATGGCATTTTTAGTTCTGCTTTATGTAATTTAATACATGGTTCTATTCTATTTTCCTACAGTAGTTTATAGAGTAACAGAAGTAAATTACTGCAATAATATGCAATGTGATAAATACATACATACAGATAATAAATCATATAAATTATGTTATTATAATTATATACTCTATAGAATTATAAATTGATATCCCAACATACTTTTAAATTCCTCCAGATCCAAAGATCTACTGTCTTATATTCATCTGTAGAAAATATCGAGATCCAAAAAAAAGGTAGAAATAGACTCACTTATTCCCAGTATTTACCAGAACCACAGCGGTAATTCAATATGTCTAGTGCCGGCCCATAGTATCTATTCAATAAATAATAGTTGTCTATATCTCTCCTTTCTTCAGAGAAGACATATCTTTTCCACTCCCTCTGCTTCTCTTTAATATAGAAGCAAAAGTCACAGGATCCATAATTATTTTCACTTTATACCATATGCCTATTAAGTGCAATGAGAGAGTGGGGAATGTTAAATATTCTCTAATACCTCCCATACAACTCAACTAGTGCTTCCTTTCCAATCCAGTTTATGGAATAGATAAATTTAGGTAAATAACATGGGAAAGAACTTAGCCTTATTATTAAAAGCATAGTCTTGATGTTGCTGGCTTATTCCATTTAACATAATGTCATCCATAGGTTCAACCACACTGTTTCAAATGATAGAATTTTCTTCTTCTTCCTTTGCTGTTGTCGTTGTTGTACTAGGGATTGAACTCAGAGGCATTCTACCTCCTAGCTATACCCCCAGACCTTTTTTTATTTTTTGTTTTGAAACAGGGTCTCGCTAGGTTGCTGAGAGTCTTATTACATGCTACATTGCTGAGGCTGTCCTTGAACCTGCAATCCTCCTGTCTCAGCCTCCTGAGTACTGGGTACTGGGATTACAGGCCTACACCACCATGTCAGGCCAAATTTTCTTATTTTGAAAGGCTAAATAGTATTCCATTGCCTATGTGATATATATGTATATGTACACACACACATATATATGTATATATATATATATAATGTGTGTGTGCTTAGAAGAGGGTTGTACATCACACATATTCAATTGTTAGATAGCAGAGTAGGAGTATTGTTTATGTGTTCATTTCCTGCTTCCTTTCAATGGGCATTCTCTCTGTATAATATAATATCCCACTAATGTTTTATTTTGTGCCTTATCCAGTAGCCCCTGGATATGGAACAATAAGCTGGAAGAATTTTCTAAGGATTGTGTGTCCTGACTTCATCACAACTCCTTCAGCAGGACATGTGAATAAGGTCACATTAATGGTAAAAATCTTGAATTTCCCTGGTTCTTTCCCCCACCTGCTTAACAAAGCCACTTGCAAAACTTTTTTTTTTTTATACCTCTAGGTGAGTCTCACATGGGTTCATAAAAATCACCCTGACTCCCGCTGTCAGTGTACCAACCTCAGACCTACACCTGCTGGTGGCCACCAGAGACAGCAGGGCTGCCTTTCTATGTTCTCAAAGTGGTAAGTTTGTGAGGTGCTGGAGAAGTCAGAATCTAGGGAGCCATCATGAGGCCAGAGCAATTGTACATTTTGTGCCAAAATGAGGAGGGCCTCCCCATCTCTGTGTCCACGTCACACTTGTCCCCTAGGCACCAAAGATAGACCACCTGTGCCATGTTCAGGTAGCTTCTTCAATTTCCCACTGCCTCCTCTTTCTCAGAAGGTAATTCAGTCACTTTGGGAGGTGCTTCTTTGCATAGAGCTTCAAGGTCCCCATGTCTCCCATGGAGCAAAACTGGTGTGTGGTTTAGGGGAAAATATCTACACAGAGATGGCTTGATTACAGCAATCCAAGAGAAATGGAAATAGCGGAAACCTGACATATAGGGAAAGAGCAAAAGAAAACAAACTAGTATTTATCAATGCCTCCCCCAGCCTTAGTAACCTCTCCCCAGATAGAGTACCAGGAAAGAAACTTCTGATATAGGCAAACAAATAGACAAGTAATGTTGTTGTACATAGCGCCTGGAGGTCCTACCCAAGATTCACCAGCCACAGTCCAATCTTCATGTGGTTCCTGTCGTGTGGACTACTGGCTTCCTCTCCCTCTGACCAAGGGTAATTGCCTCCTCTGGGCTTCACCTAGCATCAAGCTGTCAAATTCTCTTTGCTGTGGAGCAAAAGGAAAAAGGTCCATCAGGAGGGTTTGAGTGGAAACCTCCACCAGCCTCCTAGGGAGGAAATGCAGAACTGGAATATCCAGCCAGAGAGTGCTGGGCTCTGCTGCTGCCCCAGGTTATACTACCGCTCAGGGGGCTGGTGAGATAGAGCACTTTTCTTTTCCATAGTACCGAAAAAGTAGTCTTCCTACAATAGAATGAGAGACTACAAGTAAAAGTGGTTCAGCTGTAGCACAAAGAGGAATAAACAAACAGATAATATGGTCGATTCTGCTGCAATATGCCCAGGATGCAGACCTTTAGCATGAACATAGACCCTTGGACCATCCTGAGGAGCTGGTTGATGGCAGATCCCATCAGAACCCAAATCAGAGGAATGGTATTGCCTGCTCACCACAAGCAGACTCACCGAATGTAAGGAAAGTGTTTGCAGAGATCCCTTATCCAGTCAGACAGCCTGACAAAAAGAAAAAAAAAATTGAACCTTTTTCTTTTCTCAAGGCTGAGTTTCCTTTTATTTGATTCTCTTAGTGGACCTGGCCCTCAGGATTGCAATAACAAAATGTTTTGGACGCACCATCATGTAAGAACAAACTGTTTTCAAAACATTTTCATACTTTAGGGCATCACTGTAAGCCAAGATAAAACAAGAAATACAAGTTTCTTTTTTAAAAAAAGTTTTCAGTTTGACTTCTTAAATAAAATTTCTCTCTTCATGTTTTCCTTTGTTATTTTAAAGCTTTTAGCAAGGTTGACACTTGTTAGGAAAGTGACTATTCTGTCATAATTCTCTGTGCCTTACAAATCAGTTCATTAACTTTTCCAGTAGGAAGGGCATTAGAAAAGTCAGAATTATTAACCAGGGATCAGGAGCAGCCTGAGGCCACTTGAATTTCTCTGTATTAGTGGCATCATAGAATTAGTTTTGTGTGGGCTTAAGCTGTGAAGGCACATTTGAAAGATGCCACAGTCCATTGAAATCACTAGGAAGCCATTCAGCATTTCTATTGCATATGATGTTATAGAATATCCAGTTCAGCCAAAGTAGAGCTTATATGATTAGTTTTGTGACACTGTATCAAATGATACAATAATATTTTGAGTAAATGTATCAGGTACTTAAGCAAAAGAAATGATCTAAATGAAAGTATCTATGTATACATGTTGAACATATATGACAGCATATTGCACACACAATTCTTGGAAGGAGTAATTTTAAATGCATACACACACATATATGCTTATACATGCATAGTCTGTCTCTGCAAGGACACCTGATAAACATGAGGATATATGAAAAAGAGCAAAGCTAACCTTACTTTTAACTGTACACTCTTTGAAAACTTTGGAAACTTCTCCTATGTGCATGTGATTACCCATTAAAACAATCAATATAATTTAACATAAAAATAAAAATTTCAAATGATGCCTGCTAGCTGTGTGCATGTATGTCCCTATCACTCTGAAATACATTATGATGTGAGACTACAAGGCACCAATAAAAGTATATTAAAAACAAACAAAAAATGACCCAATTAAAAAAACAAAACAAAAAACAAAGAAAAAGTATAGTGATATTCTCAAAGTTGTTTTTTTTTTTTTACCATGAAGATGAAGGAACAAGGTCCTGAGGCAGGTAGGGTGGGTCCACTGAGCAGAGGGTGGACCTAGGCTGAGGCGCACTGGGGAGAAGGGCTCTGAATGAGATGGTGCAGGAGCCGTTTGTGCAACAGGATGCTGACCGCACTGCGCGCCTTCCTCGCCAGCAATGGGAGAAGCATGATGAATGGCCTGGAAAAGTCCATAGACAAGTGGAGGAGTCAGAAGCTCAAACATGGAAAAGAAAAAAACTGTGGTAAGAGAGGCAGAAATGGAGAGGAGGTGATCCGTTCTCATTTCAGGAGCTAAAGCCACCACTTTATTGGCTGCAAATAAATTTCCATTTCTATCCTACAGGCACCAAACACAGGCATTTTTTTTGCCAAAACATTGCAATCATTAGCATGACAGAACACTGACAGCTCCCACAGCTGCATGAAGCTCTGCAGGTGGGCTGGGGGGAGGCTCCTGAGAACACCTAAGAAAGCATGGATTTCAACTCTAAGAGGCCAATGCTAACTCTGCTACTTTCTTGATGGGCAACTTTGGGAAAATTGCCTGATGTCCAGGATTGTCAGTTTTCTAATCTGAGAAATGGGAATAAAAGTGCTTGTACTGCAGCTTTGCTAAAACAAAGTTATGTGGGTGGGGTGGGGCGGGGTAGGGGTGGGAGAATTAGCCTTTCTACTATGCTCAAACAGAGAGGAAGCTCAATGAATGGTGGTTGTTATGACCGTAATTACTATTGATAAAAACAGCCATGAGGATGAGGAATATTTTTGAATGATCTTTAATTTATCACTGAGGGAAAAGATAAGCTCATAAAGAATAAAAGTAAACCAGAACAAATAGCTAAGTATCTGCTCTACTTATGAGCATAGATGTGCCTCCTCTTGTTTTATGGGGTCCGTGATTATCTCTGTCAGCTGGGATATTCAGATAAATGCACTATATTAAAGAACAGGCCTATTCTATGGAAATCAATCAATAAAACATAGAATCCAGAAATGACAGCAGCCTGACAATTGTTTTATTTGATCTGTTTATCTATGTGTCTCTATGCCATCTGTCACAGCAGTACCTGAAGGTTCTCTGCAGGGGTTTTACCTGACTGCAGGGGAATCCAGGTTTGGAGGTGGAAGGAAGAGGCAGGCCAGCCTCAGCTCTGATGGAATTGGTATAAGGTGGTTGCTGATGTCTGCTAGTGCAGGGACAGACACATGCTTCTCCCTCCTCCCTGTCTCGGACAGTCACAGCAGCCAGTTTGAGGCAAGGAACAAAGCTCTAAACAGGACTAGATCCTCTGCTATAGATCTGGATCTTCCTTATTAAGAAATGGGTCAAAACAATCAAGAATGAGGAGCTTGGCTGGAGCTCTAATAGGTTGGTAGGAGGAAGATCATAGTTAGGGACCAACAATGGGAGCCAAGCTTGTGTCCAGGGCAGAACAGGCAGGCGCTTGGTCATCAGGACACAGATGGGGTCACAGAAGGCTGAAGGAGCAACAGGCTGTCAGGGAAGTTAGGTCAGTGGAGGCCAGCCACCAATGGCTGCCTAGAATGAGACCATCCAGGGTGCTCCTTGGAAGTCCTCTCACAGGAAGAACCTGCTCATTGCGAGGCAGCCTGGCCTGCTTGGAGAGAGCAAGAGCGCAGGGCGTGTCATCTGTGAGCAGCCAGGCTGATTCCTTGATGAGAAAGAAAGATTTGGACATACCTGGAGTAGAGTCAAATAAAACCAAAACGACTAACCACTGTCTCATGATCCTATATGCCATGGCCCCGCTGACCCCTCTAACCTCACCTCAGTCCGACTGTCACTTCCTCAGTCACCACCAGCTACACATTGTTTCCTGATTGGACTGAGATCATTGTCCTCTTGGGGCCTTGACTTTGCTGTTGTTCTCTCAGCATTCAGAGATGAGACTCAGCTAGCTCAGGGGCCCTCCTTAGAGAGGTCCTCCAGGGTGGCCCCACTTACCAGAGCCCTCCTGCCTCTTACCATGCATTGCAAATTCTTGTTGTTTAAGGTCAGATAGGATGTATTGGGTAAAAGGCAGAGGCAAATGTAGGGCCTTGTTTTGTCTCTCCTATTGTCTGTGGATTTTCCTACAGTGCTTCTTAAGTAGAATGTGAGCTTTCCAGGCCTTTCAGTTGTAATCCCTCATCATACAGGAGCCCTGTCGATGTGGCGTAAGGTGTGGGGGAAGGTAAGTATTTTATGATCTGTGACTGAGTCTCCATCTTTTAGGGGCCTATGCTCTGACCTGTGACCTTCCCATGTGCTTCTCAGTTTTTGACTCCCTGAGGTGAGATAGGAAGGCTAGAAGAGGCTGGTGTTGCCTATTTCCCTAGCCCCATTTTGGTTAGACTCTAGTAAAATAACTTTATTTGGGGAGGGGCAGCCTGTTGTTAAGGAGAAGAGAATGCTCTGGGTGTATTTCTCAAGGATCACTTTTTTTTTTGTCTCCCTGCAGGAAGCCCAAGGAGATATTTTTCCAGTCTTCACCGCGAGACTCTGGGCCCCGTCTCTTCTTTATCACATCACCTGATTTCATTCTCTCCATCCTCTGGAATCACCTTGCATGTGTATTCATGTGTAAATAAAATCAGTCCTCTGTTTATATGTGAGTTTTGTTGTTTTTTTGGGTTTTGTTTTTTGGTACTGGGAATTGAACCCAGGGGATTTCTACTGCTGAGCTGTACCCCTGGCCCTTTTTATTTTTTGTTTTGAAACAGGGCCTCACTAAGTTGCTGAGAGTCTCACTAAATTGCTGAGGCTGGCCTTGAACTTGCGCTCCTCCTGTCTCAGCCTCCCAAGTACCAGGATTATAGGTATGCACCACCCTGCCCAGCTAAATATGACCGTTAAGAGGACAGAACCTTGTCAGCTGTGCTTACCACTATGTCCTCAGCACCTAGAATAGTGCTTGGCACATAGATAACACTCAAAATATTTCTTGAGTAGGTCCTTGAAAATCTGACTGACTGGGGTTGATTCTAGCAACCAAGATGCTACCTTGATGTTCATTTTTTTTTTTTTTTTTGCAGTACTGGGGATGAAACTCAGAGGCCTTCTACCTCCAAGCTACACCCCCAGACCTATTTTGTTTCTTATTTGGAAACAGGGTCTCGCTAAGTTACTGAGAACCTCACTAAGTTGTGGAGCCTGGCCTAGAACCTGCGATCCTCTGTCTCAGCCTTCCAAGTACTGGGATTACAAGCATGCACCACCACACCAGGCTCCTTGATGTTCATTTGACCTAAGAAAGGGTCTTTTGCTTTTTCTGTCCATGGTAGCGAGGCTCCTTGGCTTGCCTTCTGATAAAAATCTGGCCTTTAGTCCCTGGCCCCTCCCTTTCCTCACTAGATTCACAATGCATGCACACACACACACATACATGCAGAAATACAAACACACAAACACATACATACATGCACATGGACACAGATACACAGAGACACACATACACACAAACACAAACACATACATACACATACATGCGCATGTACACACACATACACACGCACACACACACGCACACACAGCCTTTTCTGCCCTACGGAAGCCCGTCTATGCTTCCCAGTCTCTCTTCCCACACCTCCTCTCCTTTGGGAAATCTCAGGTCTCTTCTCCTGCCTCCTCTCTTCACACAGAATCGGCATTTTTATCCAGTCTTAAAAACACATTCAGGAAAACAGAAGAATCTGACTGTCTCAGAATGAAGTGATCACTAATTTAGTACTTTCTGGTCCTATTTATTTGCAGCCTCACGTGTAAGGTGAATAATGCTTTAAACACATTGGATCATGCAGCTGGGAGGATGCAAGTTATTATCAGCAATAATGAATATTCCTGCATTTTTATAGAACAATTATTGATTGTCTGGAAGGGTTTAGAGCTGAAGGTAAGTCTACCATTAAATAGCCAGTTAAAAACTCCAAAAGATTCATTATTACTCTTTAAATATATATTATGAAAGAAATGGGGTTGCATTTTCTATGTTATAAAATGAAAGGCCGAAAGATGGTAGATTCTCAATAAGCCTACGCTGCGGTTAAAAGCAAAATGAATATTGCAGAAGAAAATATTGGCTAAGATGAAATGAGAAAAAGGCAAACCAGTTTAAAAATTCAGTAATGCTTTAGCAATTCAAACTCTGGTAGCTTATTAATATTTGGTCATCAGATAAAACTACGCTTTTAAACCTCTATAATTTGAACAGTGATTGTATATATAAGTGTGCCCTATTGTCCTGGTGTCTCTACCTGGCTCCTCTGTTCAGGGTCTTCTCTGGACCTGGATTTTCTTCTTAACTTAGCCTCGCTGTGTGTCACTCTGCTGGGGAGACTTGCTCACCGTGGACCATGAACCCAGCCCCACCAGCAGCACGGCCCAGGCTTACTGCTTTCCACTCCTGCTGTCTCCCAAGACACTTGAGATCTTCCTGCTTAGCACCTGGGGTGCCTTTCTAGATTCTTCCAGGCTTATCCAAATGACCCAAAGGTGGAACTTGAATCCCACTTTCTCTAAGACCCAAGGTACAAATGTCTGGAGACATTTGTTTTTTATTGTTGTTATTGTCACAACTGAGAAGGGGAGTGTTTGTTGCTAGTGGCACTTAGCAGGTAGAAGTCAGGGATGCTGCTAAACACCCTACAATGCAGAGGACAAGTCCTCCCCGTCAAAGAATTATCCAGCCCAAATAGGTGATACTCCTATGTTGAGAAACCTCGGCTTAGGGAGAAGAAAATGGTAACACTCCTTCTCCGAGTCAGCTCCAACCACCCCTGTGGCTGTTCTTACAGACATTAAAGGACCACTGCTTTCTTTCTGCCTCAGGCGATGCTGTCCTTTGGTCTGGGATCTGAGTAGTAAAGATAAAGGCAGTTATTAAGGCCATGACTGGCACCTGTGCAGCCTTGAGGATGGGTGCTGGCACATCGATTAAAGACCACTCCTGGGATCTCGGGGCCATGCCTAACATCTGATATCCCCCAAGGAGTTCCACAAGAGCACGTGGCCTTGTAATGTGGAGCATGCTTCTGTTTCTACTGTTACTCCCAACCCTCCCCTTGGCCTTCTCCATGCCCCTCTGCTTCTCTCCATCCTGCATTCACCAGCCTGTTCAAAACTCTCTTGGGCCCACCCTTCTGCCTTTGCTTTTCTGATGCATCCTTCCCAGCATGCACCAGTTCACACCCTCTGCTCCTTTCACGATCAGCTCAGGATTCACCTGGCTTAGGAAGAGGGACATTGAGAAAAGGATCTTCCTCGGTCACAGAACTTCTCAATGCCTCATTCATACTGATCTCCTAAAGCAATCACCCTGTGCACTGTTGTGGCTTGGGACAGGGTTTGGAGCCTGTATGACCATTCAGTGCCAGAATCAGGCTTATTGGAGAATTCCTTGAGAATGCTTCTTTCATATAAGGTCTCAGACTTTTCTTTTTGGGTAGGGGAGAGTACTGGGGATTGAACCCAGGGGCGTTCTACCTCCAAGCTATACCCCCAGACCTGTTTAGTTTTTTATCTTGAAATGGGGTCTCACTAAGTTACTGAGAGTCTTAGTAAGTTGCTGAAGTTGGCCTCAAACCTGAGACCCTCCTTCCTGTCTCAGTCTCCCAAGTACTGGGATTACAGGCGTGCACCACCACACCTGGCTTCAGACTTGTTTTTAAATCTCTATTCCACTCATAGTCCTAATTTGACAGTTCAAACCATAGCAGAGAAGGGCACATATACAGAATGTAACACATAAAACCCCCAAATGTATTTTATTCATTAAATGCATTCTGAGTAAATGAAACCCATTAACCTTGACGAGGCATGGGGAAGCAATGCCCTTGCCTTGGTGATTATTAGGAGAGATTGTACCATGTGAATGATAGGACTTTATATCAAAAACTAAACCAGGACTTCAAGATCCCAGAGAACATAGCCTTAAATAATATGTGGAGGTGGTAATCTACAAGATATCTGGATCCTATGCAAACCCAGAGCCGGGAATTATATATCTCTTTCCTTTCCTCATAAAACATATTCCACAATAGAATATTTCACCTTTCATCTAAAAACATCTCTCTTCTCCTTGCCTTTGCCTCATAAATAACAGTAGTGAAGGAGAAAAATTAAGTTGGTCCCTGTATTGTCTGCAATGTGTTGCAGGGAACAACCGCTTTCTATAACAGTTTCCAGATCCAAATGGTATCACGTTTTCTCATGAATTAGGTCAAGGAGGCCTTTGTCACAACTTGAGTAATGTTGTAAGACAAAGTGTCTCTCCTCGCCCCATGCAACTCTACGGAGCGTTTCAGAACTTCTGAAGTACCGGGAACAGATAAAACCTTAGCACATCAAGAATATCAGTGCTCAGATGACAAGAAGTGGGGGTGGAGGAGGCTCACTGCCACCCGTGACGCGGCTCTCAGCATCACACAGTGCCTCCTGGTGTTCCACTGACCTCCCAGCCCACCATGAGCTGGCTGGAGGCAGACAGTGAACCCACACATGTATGAAAAGGAGACCAGAATGGAGAAGCCTTCGCCAGCTGTGAAGATGAGATATGCTTCAAGAAAGAAAATGTAATGAAATTAAACTCAGTGAATGCTGACCAAACACCTTCTACACCGCAGACACAGAATACATTGAAGAGTCTCATTGTAACACAGGGGAGACATATAAGCAAGATAATGTTGACCGTGTAGTCTAATGAGCTATAAGCTAAGTTAGTATAGAGCAGGAAGTGAGATTCTCTGGTGAGGGTTGGAGATGGCTGGGATGGTTCACCAAGAAGGTTGTCCTTGAACCAAGGGTTTTGAAGATTGAACAGTGGTTCTCTGCCTAAACAAGTTAGGAAGGGTATCTAGGAAGAGAACATCTATTCACTTACATGATAAAATATATTTGTAGGAAGAGTCATAGGAGAGTCTAGGGTAAGATTTTTCAGTGCCTAAGAGTATGAGCCCAGAGAGCCTCAGAAGTCAGTTGAGTAAGTTGATTTGCTCAGGAGAAGAGGATGATCAAGGAGAAAGTTTTGCAGCTACGCCTGGAAGAAACCAGCATGCATAGGAGGTGGCTCAAGGCTGGGCCTGATGGTGTGGTGTGAGCTCTGTGAACAGAATGCTGCAGAAGTAGACTGCAGGGGCAATGCATATGAGGGTATTTGGAAACATGATGTATAAACACTACAAGTGACATGAAATAGTGACACCAGATATAAAAGACAAATCATGCAAGATACAATACCCCTTTGGCACAGAAAAACATAGTACATTATGGAAGGACAAGTTAGAAGGGCACTAGTGGAAAATGAGATGTTCAGCAGGAGACGGCAGATGACTAGTGGACATGGAAATGCACAGCAGGTACCTAGCAGGAAGTAGTGGGAGCTCGGCCAACCCATAGTGCCCAGAGGATATTGCCAGAAGAGCAGAGGCACTCTAGTGCAAGCAAACCTACTCCGCAACTTACTTTGACTCCAAAAATATAAGACTTTTCAGGGCTCTACAGGTTCTTCTTCATGCAGGATTGCAAATGTGATCTAGTGGAATTATAGTTAATTTGTTGTTGTTGTTGTTTGGTACTGGGGATTCTTCAACCCAGGGGCATCCTATCTCTGGGCTATACTCCCAGCCTTTTCATTTTTTAAAAAATTTTATTTTCAAACAGGGTTTCAAGCAGGGCGTGGTGGCGCACGCTTGTAATCCCAGTACTTGGGGGCCTGAGACCGGAGGATCTGGGTTCGCGGCCAGCCTCAGCTACTTAGCGAGGCCCTCCGCAACTTAGCGAGACCCTGTTTCAAAATGAAGAACAAAAAATAGGACTGGGGGTATAGCTTGGAGGTAGAATGCCCCTAGATTCAATCCCCAGTACCGCAAAAAAAAAAAAAACAACAATAGGGTCTCACTAAGTTTCTGAGATTGGCCTCCAACCTGCAATTAATTGCAGAATTAATTGGCTAGAATTAATTTTCTTAATGGTATCTCATTGACACCCATAGGCTAGTGAGGTCTGGGGAAATTGTAATTATATATTTTTAAAGAATGAAATGGAGCAATGTAACATTGGCTTGACTTTGGGGTGGCAAGAAAACTGATATTAGGGGTTGGAAATATGGCAGCTCATATGTAGAAACAAAACACCTGATCACATTTTTCATGTGGCAAATTGGGAGGCAGATATAGCTACTTAGTCCACAGCTTTAGGAGAAGAGGCTAAAAAAACAGTGTTAGTGACTTGTTGGTTGATTTGGAAAGAACTGGCTGACTTACAATATGTGGTACATATACACAATTGAATACTATTCAGTCATCAAAAAGAATGAAATCCTGTCATTTGCAACAATATGGATGGAACTTGAAGTCATTATGTCAAGCAAAATATGCCAGCACAGAATAACAAATACTACACGATCTCACATATATGTGCAATATAAAAAGGTTGATCTCATAGAAGTCGAGAATAGAACTGTGTTTGGGAGAGGCTGAGAAGAGGGAAGGGAAGGAGGGTGAAAGGTTGGTTAGTGAGTACTAGGTTATAGTTAGATAGGAGCAAGAAAATTTAGTGCTACTGTATAGTAGCCTGACTATAGATAATGATAATGTACTATATATTTTTAAAAATATAGAAGAAAGGATTTTGGATGTTTTTACCATAAAGAAATGATAAATGTTCAATGAGATAGATGTGTTTACCTTGATTTGAACATTATATAACATAGGCATGTATTGAAACATCACGTGGCATCCTACAAATATGTATAATTTTATGTATCAGTTGAAATCATTTTAAATAGAAAAAAAAGAATTGGATGACTTGCAAGCAGATATGAGAGAGGTAATAGAGCGAATATATGAGGCTGTGCAGGGCTGAACAGCTAATTGCTTCAAGACCCCAAACACTAAGAAATAGGAATTTAAAAAATACAATGAGTTTTAAGTGACAGCCATTGAAGCCTCTTTCAGATGATTAAGGGGCTCAATGCAAATATCATATATTAAAACTATACCTATTTTACCCACAGTTTTTTTTTTTTGATAGCATTAAGGTTGTCACCATTAGGTTGAAATAGAAAGGGGCAGGGAAAAGAATATACAATGAAATAAATCTGTTTCAAGTGTTATATCTAGGAATCCTTGAGCATCCTAACAGCACCCATAATTGACTACAAATAAATACATCAGATGACTGCCATGTTTTGAAGAAACTTTATTGCTAAACAAAAGCCTTTGCCGATTTCAATGGTACAATAGCCTCTGGATTCACTGGTTTGCATGAGCAGGAAGAAGGGTGTTGAGGTTGTGCAGCCCCCAGGAGGGCATGCTACCAACACTCTTCAGGTTCGGCCAAGGAAGACAGGAAAAAGGAAAAAAGAAAAAAATCGAACAGAGGATAAAGCCAGGGCCCAAGGAGAATAATGGAAAAGAGAGCTGTCCCCGAAAAGCAGCATCAGGACTTTAACAAGAAAATTCACTTGCTGTCAAATTCGGGGGCCTTCAGAATGCTGTGATTCTGTAACTGCTAAGGGCCAGTGACAGCTGTATCTGGCATCCTTCCTTTTCCCAAATGGGAGTCTTTCCTGAGTGTATCCTGTCTCTGCTCCACCACTGCAGGGGTGGGAAGGATAATTTGTCCTTTCAGTTCATAAGTGGCTGAGTCAAGAAGGGCCATATCCAACCCTGATGAGGAGGACTACACATCACTCAGAAACCACAGGCTTTGAGCTGGACACACTGAGTGGCAGGTGGAGGCAGGGGTGTCTTTCTGATCACTACACACTACTACTATAGGCAGAGTTGGGGATAGGAAGAATCTTCCCAGCCCTGTCACTGCCCTGTCCCTTTGCATCAAAGTAGGATACATGAAGAGTTTCTGACCAATGGAATGTGATCAGAAATAAAGTGTGTCTCTTCCAGTTTGTGGTAGTTAGTTTTCCGTGTGCCTTCCTTCCTCCAAATCTTTTTTCCTGCATAGATACCTTGAAGGCCACATATTGGCAGCTCCTCAGGACAGAAGGAGTCTAGATCTCAGAGTGTCTCTTTCAAAGAGGGCCACCTAGAAAAGGTATTGAGGTATAGCTACACTGAACTTTGCATAAAAGAGAAATAAGTTTTGTCAGCACAAGTCACCGTGATTCCATTGTTGTTACAGCAGCTGGTGTTAATTAGCCTGACTAACACAACCAGCATAGAAAAGTGCATGGAGGGAAGAAATATCCCATTTCAGTGAAGAAACTAAAAATAGTTAGATACTATTAAAACATAAGATGAACAGGGAGATGTGGAAGAAGGTGAGGCTATGAGGTAGGCAAAGAAAGATAAGTGTTTCTCAAGGTGTAGTTCATAAGTGACCTATATAAAAATCACTTGCGGGTCCAATTAATAATGCAGTTTTAGGGGCTTCACCCTGGACTTAACATAATCAGAATCTCTGAAGAGGGCCGTGGAGATAACGTTTTAACAAAAACCCAAGTGATTAGAATGTATACAATAGTTGAAAGTGACCTGGCTGGATAGTGAAGGGCTTTTTGTATTATTTTAAGATTCCTTTATTTTATTTTAACCACACAGGCAATTGGGGACTGGGAAAAGTTATATTTAGAGAAGCAATATGATCAGATCTAAGTAGGGCATAAGCTCCATGAGGGCAAAGACTGTCTGCTTTGTTCACAAGGTATCCTAATGCCTTAAATAGTACCTGGAATTTAGTAAGTACTCAATAAATACATGTTGAACAAGTGAGCCAAATTTAAGTTTTAAAATGAGAACTGCCAAGGAGGTGTGGATAATGAAATGGAGATGAAGATAATGTCTGCCAAGCAACCTGTGAGGAGGCTGTTAAAATTGTTCAGGTGTGAGATGATGCATTGGTAAGGCAATGGCAGTGAGACTAGAAGAGAGAGGATGGTTTTGAAATATATGTACAAGGACAAATATGGTGTGACACAGTGAATTATTCAGGTAAATGGGTGGGGGAAGTCTAAGTTTTTTTCTAATCCAGTGAAATCAATAATGGTGTTATTCACAAAGATTTACAACTCAAGTCATTTTTCAGGAGAAAATGATACATTCAGTATTGTATATGTTGAGTTTAAGATTTTGATAAAACATCCAGATATTTGGTATATTGTTGGCCATATGTCTCAAGAACTCATGAAAAAGAACTGGGCTGTAGACATAGACTGGGGAGCCTGCTCTTCATTCATTTGTTGGTCCATTCAGTAAACAAACATTGACCGCATATCTCCCTTATTATAGTAGAGTATAGTGAGACATACAAAGATGCCCTCAACTGTCTTAGAGTTCCATGAAAGGATGAAAAAGTAGTAAACACCATGGAAATGATATGCCCAGGGGTGTCATAGAGGGACACCCAAACCAACTGGGAGGTTGAGAGAAAGTGTTGTGATGGAGACCCTAAGAGAAGCTACCACTCTAAGCAGAATGGATAGAAGTCCTAAGCACATGGACAGAAGTCAGTAGCAACAGATTCAGAGAGGTAGAGGTCAAATTGCAACGGGACAAGACATGAGTGGGAGATTAGAAAGTAAGGACAACAAGTTTAAGACAACTCTTTCATAACATTTTGATAAGAAGAAAAGAAGAGAAATAGGTCAATTGCCAGAGGGGGCAATAGAGAGGTCCAAAAATTCTATTTAGAAAAGGAGAGAGTTGGGCATAGTTTCTTGAAGAAGGGCAGTAAAGGTTGAAATGAGAGAGAAAGGAGAAAATTGATGAAGCAAAATTACAGAGGAGACAGGACAGGATGGCGTAAGTCCACCGGAAAGAAAGAGTTGTGGACAGAAGGTGAAAGACATCTTCCATTGCTTGGGGTGAGAAAGAAGTGCGTAGGTGGAGGTTATGTCTGTAGGCGGGAGAGAGAGGCTGGGCAGGGGCGAGGCATGATGCATGTATGGCAAGCACTATTAGGGTTTTGGAGGTGGAGGATCGTACGAGCCAGAATGGAGTACTCTCTTTGGGTTTAAGTGAGAAAAAGGGAAATGCAAAGGAGCTGTAACTTCTAAGGAGAAGCTAAGACCAACCAAGACGACATGCCAGAAAACATACACTATGCCCAGAGATAATATTCATTTTTATAAAGATATGTTTGTTCCCAAATCGTGAGAACTCCATAACATCCTGGCCGTTATCTCTCTGGTAACACCGTGCCTAGCAGAGTGCCTAATCCATGACAGGCACTTGAAAACGAATGATTGCTGTGAGATTCCTGAGCCCGTCAGCGTCTCTAGAAATCCTTTATCCATTCCTAACAGCCATAATTTTTTATAATAATGAAGCTAATACACTAATTAATCCTAATAATTGCCAATTAAAAGTAATAGCCAATCATATCAGTAAAATCACTTCTCCTAAGAACACTGGACCAACAAAAGAAGACAAATGTTAAATTCAGGAAGCCTGCACATGGTTCAATACAATCGGGGGTAAAATAGGCTAGAATTCATGACACTGCTGCTGGTGGCTCAGTGCTTTGTATTCAGACTCTGTATATTCAGACAAGATTCCCTTGGATTTAGAGTAAGATTTAAATAATCTCCTAAAACAACATATGCTCATCTCATAACTGTTACCAAACATATGTTCAGAATGGATAAGCCAGTAGCTATGATTTACGCAAGAAAAGAAGGCAGCGTGCATATCTATCCTTTTCCCGTTTTCAGATGCTCTGCGGGTCCAAATGAAAACAGGCAAGGAGATTTTTATCATTTTACTCTTCTACTTGGAAGCCTGAGGGATGAAATAGGAGTTTAAATCAGATCGATGATTTGTATTGTTACCACCGTACCCACCTCCAGCACCAGTGTCATCACCGTGGACTTCAGCAGCCGCATCGTCAGAAAATAAAAGTAGCTCTGCACAGTGAAGTGCTGGACCAGTGATCCCCGGATGCAGTCCACGCTTGGAGAGCGTCTCAAGGTCAAGTGATACAGTGGAAGGAAGAAAGGACATGTGCTTGCGACTAGATGCGCTGCCTCTCTAACCATGTTGCCTGAACCAATTCATAATTCATTCCAGCAGTTCCCTACCCTGACCCAACATTAGAATCACATGGGAAACTTCAAAAATGGAGATGTATAGACTCTACTCCAAATCAACTATATCAAAATAAAAAAGTAGGAGGTGTTGGGAGATCCATGCATCAGTACCTTTCAAATCTTCTTAGATTTTTTATTACTATTAAATCTTTACTTTGGGCCAATTATAGATTCATATGGAGTTTCATGAAGGAATAGAGAGATTCTGTGTATCCTATACCGAATTTTCTTGTATGTAACCATGCTGCAATAGAATACCAACACTGATAAGGTCAAGGCGCACAACAGTAGGAGCACCAGAAGGATCTCTCACATTACTCCTCTCTGGGCACATCCACTTCTCTTCTACCTTGTAAGTAAACCCTGGTTACCAGTAATCTGTTGTCCATGTTAAATTTTTCTTTTCTAGAATGTTGTAAAAATGTAATCATATAGGGGTGATTATATTGGGATTAACTTTTCTAGTCAGTATAACTTGCTTGAGATTTAACTAAATTATAGTTTTCAGTACTTTGTTCCTTTTCATTGCTTAGTAGTGTCTGTTCACCTGTTGAAGGTCATCTGTGTTGTTTCATGTTTTAAACTATTATGAATAAAGGTGCTCTGAACATTTATGTATACATTTGTGTGTATGTGTGTGTGTGTGTGTGTGTGTATGTGTATATGTGTGTGTATAAAGAAATTTTCATCTCTTTGAGATCAATTCCACAAGTGCATGTGAGGTGTCATATGGTATCTGTAGGCTTAATTTTATATGAAAATACCAAATAGTTTTTTAGAGTGGCCATACTGTTTCATTCTCAGCAGTAAAGAGTGAGTGATCCAGTTTCTCTCCATCCATCCCAGCTTTTGCTGTTGTCACTATGTTTATCTCAGTTGTTCTACATCTCTTTGTTGTTTAAATTTGCATTTACCTGATGGCAAATGGAGTTGGGCATCTTTTCATAAGCTTATTTGCCATCTGCATAGCCTCTCCAGATTTTAACCCTTTTTTAGCCCTTTTTTTTTAATGTTGACATTGGAAAGGGTTTTAAAAATATATTCCAGACCCAGTACTTGGGAGGCTGAGACAGAAGGATCACAGGTTTGCGGCCAGCCTCAACAACTTAGTGAGGCCCTCTGAAACTTAGTGAGACCCTGATTCAAAACAGAAAATAGAAAATAGTGCTGGGAGTGTAGCTCAGAGGTAGAATGCCCCTGGGTTCAATCTCCAGTACCAAAAAAAAAAAAAGAAAAAAATTATATATATATGAGATGCACTTGTTGGATATGTGGTTTTAAAATACTTTTTCTCTCAGATTATAGATTTTTTATCTTCTTAGTTTTTCATAGAGCAACAATTTTTAATTTTGATAGTCTAATTTATTGATTTTTCCTTTTATGGATATGATTTGGTTTATTAAAGTCTAACTCCTAGCTCCGAGGTTCTTCAGATTTTCTCCAATTTTTTTCTCTAAAAGTTTTAAGTCCATGATACATTTTGAGTTTATTTCTTTGTAGCATGCGAGTTTTAGATCAATATTAATTTTTTAACATATGGATATCCATGTGCTCTAGGAACATCTGTAGGAAAGCTCATCCTTTCTGTATGAAATTCTTGCACCCCTTTCAAAAATCAGTTGGACATATCTCTATGGATTATTTTTGGGCCCTCTATTCTGTTTTGTTGGTCTATGCATCTATTCCTCTACATGTTTTATAGCCTTAATTACTATAGCTATACAAACTTTGATTTCGTTCGTCAAAATTGTGTGATTTTGAGTAGACAGATCCTGTATATTTATTTTTATTACTAAGTAATAATTTAGTTTAGAGTGATGGTCAATGATATAATGTTTTAATTCTAGTTTCCATGTGTTCATTGTTAGACTCAATAAGATGATCACACAACAAATTACATTTCTATGGTGATATGTGTGTGTGTGTGTGTGTGTGTGTGTGTGCGTGTGTGTATTAATCTTGTATTCTGCAACTTCTGAACTCACCTATTCAGTCTTTTTGTTGTTGATTTCTGGGTTTTTTTATGGAGTCAATTATGTCACTTATATATAGAGCACTTTAATCTTTTCCTTTCAAACTATATGCCATTTATTTCTTTTTCTTGCCTTATTGAAATGGCTACAACTTCCAGTACTATGTTAAATAAAAGTGATGAGAGTAGAGATATTTGCCTTGTTTCTGTCCTTAGAAGGAAATTCTTCAGCCTTTCATCTTTAAATGTGGTACTTGCAATAGGTACTTTTACATGATTTTTATCAACTTGAGAGTTTCCCTGTATACATATTCTTTTCTGAAAATTTGTATCATGCCTGGGAATTAGATTTTGTCAAATGATTTTGCTGTGCCAACTGATTATATCAGTTGGCTTTTCTTCTTTAGCTTATTAATATTATGGATTCTTTTGACTGATTTTAAATATTGAACCAGGATTACATAACTGGAATAAATCATATTTGGTCATGGTATATAATTCCTTTTGTACATTTTGGGATTCAGTTTGCTAATCCTATGTTGAGAATTTTGTAACAAAGTTCATGATTAACATTAGTTTTTTGTTTCTTTTTTGTATATTGTTTTTGTCTGGTCTGGGCATTAGGTAGTAATACTGGCCTGTACAAATGAGTTGAGTTCCTCAACTGCTGGTGCATACACCTGTAATCCCAGTACTTCGGAGGCTAAAACAGGAGGATCACAGATTTGAGGTCAGCCTCAGCAATGTAGCAAGACTCTCAGCAAGAGTTCCCTCAATAGTTTTAGGAAACAATTGTTTCCTCAATTGTTTTAGCTAGAGTGTTCTACACACATAAATTAGATCAGGTTGATTGTTTTGTTCAGGTCTTCCATACCCTCACTGATTTTTTGTCTAGTAGTTTTATTAATTGATGAGAGTTGGGTGTTGTCCCAACTCTCTTCAATTAATAAATATATATGGTGATATTTTTACTAAAAGCACAGTATATCTCATCTGGTGGTTGAACCCAAGGCTTTGTGCATGCTAAGCACACACTCTACCACTGAACTATATTCTAGCCCTCTCATATTTTCTGAAAGGGATTGCATAATATTAGTGTTAATTTTTCTTTAAATGTTTAGTTGAAGTGAAACTTCAGGGACGAGAGATCTTTGAAGACCTTTTAAATTATATCTTAAGTTACTTTAATTATAGAACTATTCAGGTTATCTACTGTATCGTGGTTGGGTTTTGGTAGTTTATGGTTTTTGAGGAATTGGTCCATTTCTTGTAAGTTGTCAAACTTACGAATATAAAGTTGGTCATGGTGTTACCTCATTATCTTTTTAATGGCTGATCTATTATCTGTGGCGAAATACTCTGTTTTATTCATGATATTGGTGATTCGTGTCTTTATTCTTTTTAAGTTTGTTATCTAATAAGAGATTCATCAAGTGTATTGACATTTTTGCAAAAAGACCTTTTTTTCCCTAGCAATTTTCTCTACCATTCCTTTTTTTTAATCTCATTCACTTCTGCATTTGTCTTTATTATTTTCTTTCTTCTGCTTTCTCTCCATTTTCTAGGATCTTAGGGTAGAAACTTAAATATTTGAGAGCTTTCTTTTCTAATACAAGCATTTAATGACTAACTTTCCCTCTTTGCACTGTTGTAGCTGTGTCCCACAGATTTTGATGTATTTTCATTTTCATTCAGTTCTATATGTTCTTTGATTTCCTTTGACTTCCAGATAATACATGGGTTATTTAGAGTATTGATTAATTTCTGAGTGTTTGGAAATTTTCCCATTGCCTTTCAGTTATTAACTTTTAGTTTGATTCCATTTTGGTCAGAAAACACAATTTGTATGATTTCAATTCCTTTAAATCTGCTGAGGGTTTTAAGGATGTGGTATATTTTGATGAATATTACATGGACACCTACAGAATGTGTATTCTGCTATTTTTAGGTGGTGGAGTGTTCTACACATGTCAATTAGATTAGGTTGACTGTGTTGTTCCAGTCTTCCACATCCTCACTGATTTTCTGTCTGGTAGTTTTATTAATTTCTGTCTAGTAGTGTTATTAATTGAGAGTTGGGGGATGAAGCTCCCAAATACTGTAGATTTGCCTGTTACTCTACAGTTTCATCAGTTTTTCCTGATTTGGAGGATTAGTTGTTTGATGCAAATGCACTTAGGAATATTATGTTTTCCTAGCAGTATGATTGTTTTATCATTTTGTAATACTCTTCATTCTCCCTAGTTATTTTATTTGCCATGATGTACATCTTATTCTATACTAAAATAATTGCTCCTACTTTTTTATTCGTGTTTGCATGGTTCATCTTTCTCCATTCTTTTATTCGGATTTTACTTTTGAGACAGGGTCTCACCAGGTTGCCCAGGCTAACCTTGAACTCACAATCCTCCTGTCTCATCCTTTCATTTTCATCCTATATATCCTGTTGTATTTGGAGCAATTATTTTTGTAGGCAGTAATTTTTTTAATCCATTCTACCAATTTCTCTGTTTTAGTTTGTGGTGTATTTAGACCATTAACATTGAAAGTAATTATTGATTATTTTAGGGCTTAGTCTGTCATTTTATTATTTGTTCTTTGCTTGTTTTCTCTGTTTAAGTTCCTCTGCTTCTTTTTGTACTCTCTTGTAGTTTTTTGAACATTAAAAATTATTCTCGCCAGGCGTGGTGGCGCACGCTTGTAATCCCAGTACTTGGGAGGATCCGGGTTCGCAGCCAGCCTCAGCTACTTAGTGAGGCCCTCCGCAACTTTGTGAGACCTGGTTTGAAAACAAAGTATAAAAAACAGGGCCAGGGTGAACGCCCTTGGGTACAATCCCCGGTACCGCAAAAAAAAAATTATTCTCAATTTACTTATAGAATTTTGGGGCATGTTACTTTATACCATTTTCTTAAATGGTTCTCAGGCATTACAATATACATACATAAAGTATTACCGTTTGCTGGTATCAACATAATATCACTTCAAGTGAAGTATAGAAACTTTACTTTCATTATCTTTTTCTTCTCCTTTTGGAAACCTCCTTGCTACAGTTTGGATCTGAAGTGTCCCCCAAGGCCCGTGTGTTAAAGCCTTGGTTCTCACTTATGTGCTATAGGGAGGCAGTGGGAAGTTTAAGAGGTGGGACCTAGTAAGAGGTCTTAAGTTATTGGGGATACACCCTTGAAGGGGATGTGGGACCCCCCCCTCTGTTTCTCTCACTCTTTCAGTTGCTGGCCATGAGATCAATGGCTTCCTCCACCACATACACCGCTGTGCTATACTGCCCCACCACAGGCCCAAAAGCAACAGGGCTAACCAAACCTCTGAGACTGTGAGCCAAAATACTTGTTTTCTCTTTATGATTATCTCAGCTATTTGTTACAGTGACAGAAAGCTGACTAACACATTCTTCAAACATATGTTAATACTTTCATCCCAGGTATCCCTTAGGCTCATGTGTGTGTGTGTGTGTGTGTGTGTGTGTGTGTGTGCCCAGGGGCACTCTACCTCTGAAATATACCCCAGCACTTTTTATTTTTTATTTTTTGATACAGGGCCTTACTAGATTGCTGAGAGTCTTGCTACCTTGCTGAGGCTGTCCTTAAATCTGTGATCCTCCTGTAATGGGATTACAGGTATGTGCCACCATACCCAGCTCTCTTCTTTTTTATTCAGGATATTTTCTTTCTGTTGTTAATATTTGGCAAATTCTATTAATTATTCCTCGAGTTTATGGATTCTACTTTCTGCTGTCATCCTCACTCTACCACCTGGCCCACTAAACTAAAGTTTTTACTTTAGTTATTGTATTTCTCAATTCTATATTTTCCATTAAATTATTCATTATAGCTTCTATTTCATTGTTGAGATTTTCTATTTTTCAAGGGAATTCATAATTGCTTATTGAAAGATTTTTTTTGATGAATGCTTTAAAATTCTTGTCAGATAATTCCAACATTTGATTCACCTCTATGTTAGTGCCTGTTGATTTTCTCTTCCCATTCATGCTGTGACTTTCCTGGTTCTTCCTAGGGCAAGTGATTTTCACTTATATCCCAGGCATTTAAGATATTATATTGTGAGACTCTTGATCCTATTTAATCTTTTAGTAGCTAACTGCCTTGGGTGAAGGTTGGGTGCTGTGTGTGTGCAGCTCTGGCTGCTCCTAACACACTACCTGGCCAAAGCGGGCAGTGACTTGCAGCACCTCGTTGCCTCTCCAGTGGGTACTGCTGACACCGGGAAGTGGAAGGCTGACCCACACCCCCGTGTTTGCAGGGGGAGAGTGGAGGTTCGGCTCCTCACTGGGTCCTTTGACACCAGAGGATAGGGAGAACAGACTGTCAGCCACCCTGTCCGTCACTGCCTCCTCCTGGCTGCCTGTTTCTAGGTGAGAGTGGAGACTCAATTCCCTGTTGGGCTCTCCTGACACTGCCCTGGCAGGGGAATCAGAGAACCACCTGTTTCTTCCAGGGATGGAAGGAACATTAGCTATCTGTGCCCTGAGGACATTCAATGTGATATTGCCAGAAAAGCTTTCTGTTGTTAGTCCACCCTTTTCTGGTCCTTTGGCCAGGAGGGATGGCTTTTCTTGGAGGTTTTTTTGTTTTTAGCCTGTACCTGTTGACAGTTCCAGGTTGAAGGGCTCCTATAATATCCTATTCAAGATATATGAAAAGCCTAAAGGAAACCCAGGAAGTTACTACTTTGCCATTCCTCCAACTTGTTTCTGTTTTTGTTGTTGTTATTTTGTTTGTTTTTGTTTTGGTACTGGAGATTGAACCAGGGTTGTTCTATCTCTGAGCTACAACCTCGGCCCTTTTTATTTTTCGTTTTGAAACAGGTTCTTGCTGGGTTGCTGAGAGACTCACTAAATGACTGAGGCTGTCCTCGAACCTGTGATCCTTCTGTCTCAGCCTCCCAAGCACTGGGATTACAAACATACACCACAATTCTGGGCCATTCCTCCACCTTTTAGGGATTTACTGTGTTCCTTAGCTGTAATGGGGAGGGCATAGGTACTCCATCTTGGACAAATCATTCCCTTGGGTGTTTTTAACGTGAATCCAGGATTAAGAACTTCTGCTTTAAGCCAAATGATTATTCTGGAAAGTATATCTCTCATAATTAGTGGGTTGTTGCAATGATATGATGAAATTATACAGATATTGATTAAATAAGTTTTAATTGATTGCTCACTTCATGCCAGGCATTTTTCTACGTGCTGGGAATTGGACAGAGCAAAACCAGGCTCCTTCCTCCATGAGGCCTACCTTCCAGTGGGGTGGGAGGAGGATGCTTGGGAGATGGAACCTTCATCTCCACTGCACTCCCTGCTTTCATATTTTTGGCAACTCCCACTGAGGCTACAAAAACAAACAAATAATTTAAAAAAACACCTAACTAACCTTTGCTTCTGGGTACCTCCCCCCCTGCAGCTTCCATCCCACATTAGAGCCAAAGGATAACATTCCTGTCTCTTGGGTAACATCCCCTACTGACTGTCACTGTAAAGTCTAATGTGCCCATAGCAGGACTTGAAAGTACCTCCTTGATCTCCATAAACGCCTCCCTCTGCTCTTTCCAAACCTGAGGCTCCAGCACTACATGATGCCCCACCTTTTGCCTTCTTCACACGCTGTTCTTTCTGGAGTACCCATCCTCCCCCCTGACGGCTGGATGGACTTTTGTGTTACTTTCCAGTAACTACTTTTCTGCATTCCTGGTCCTTTGGGATATTATATCCTTAAAGGACGGTCTGATTCATAGGAACTTGAAAGACTTTATTACACAGGAGAACAGGTGCTACTGAAAGAAAAAGCATCTGCTTATCAGAGGTAAGCCAACATTTGATCAAAGGTCATATTTTTAAGTATCTAATATAAGCACAAGAAATCCCTTTTCAGAGCCCTGGGATTACACAGTCTTTTCCCTGTTTCAACTGTCTTGCAGCACACACCTTAAGCATCTGCAACAGTCTGACAGAGGTGAATGAAGCATTAGCAGAAGAAGAGAATGAATCACAGTACCACGGAAACCTTCCCTCTCGTTTACAGGATAACTCTCCCATGTATTCTAAAGAGCTCTCATTGGCTCATACCATTCATCCACAAACACAGATGCACTTGAGCTTCCAAGAAATCTTCACATTAGTTCCTTTCCCTTTACCAGTAGCTGTAAGTCAACAAATGAGTCTTCTGATGACAGATTAGAGCTAACATAGCAACTAGAGCAGGGTTTTCCCATGGACAAACTGAGAGCCACTGACTTTATCTATTAACAGGGCCCGGGGGGCCCATCCCTTTGTCTTAGAATACTTTCCACCTTTCCCGGACCAGTACCAAAATGACATGAAGAACTTGTTAGAAATGCAGATTCTACATCTTCATTCCAATGTTGTGTGTATTGGTTCTATACTTATTTTTTAAAATGAAATGGAACAGAAGAGATTGGGATTTAAAAAATGCATCACATGTAGTAAGGTTAAGAATTGTTTCTGGAGATTGCATTTGTGTGAATGTGTATGTGCATGCACACATACACCATAATTTTAAATGTATTTCTTCCTGTGGCTAGAAGTCAGAAAGTTTGAAAAAATAACAAGCAGTATGGATATCTTAAATTTAAAGCAGCTAGGACTTCATATCACCATACTAACACAGAGGGCCCAGAATGTGTTCTCTTCTCTAATTGGAGACATTTGCTCCAAAATTACCTCTTCTGGGAGTTTCTTCCTGACCTCCCTCCTGGGCAGACTGCATCCTGATCTCTGCCAAGCTACCCTTCCACGTCCTTGTTGCCCTTGCCTCTCTGATTGTAATGTATTTGCTTACGTGCCTGTTTTTTCTAGTGGACTGAGGTTAGAGAGTGCATTGTAGTCATGCATGTGTCCAGTTCAATAGCTGAAACAATAGATAATCACTAAATTTGCCATTCAAAAATAAATAAGGCAAGAATCATCAGTGGATGCAAAAATGAGTGGGAAAAACTTTAATGAGAAATAGGATATTTATATGGTGTATACTAGTTATATTAGAGAATACTCTTTTTTAATTTTAGGAAATAGACACTGAAGTATTTGAAGGAAGGAGGGATAAAGAAAATATAACCCTTCTTGTAAATCTAAAACCATTTCTAAGAATAAAGTTTCAAAAATGAATGAAAAAATAAATTAAGGAAAAACACTGTCAATAAATAGAGAAGATAATGGTCTTATATCAAGTTAATCATAGAGATAACAAGATTGCATTTATATAACTTACACTCAGATTTTTTTTCTGCTTAGATGTTTTTATTCCAAGACTACAGACAAGAACACAGCCCAGGCCTGCTCTATCCATAAAGCATCAAGTATAAGGGCCTTTGTCTATGCCTGAGACCAGTCTATCTCATTTATCCAAAATGATGAATCACTTAGTACTTACAAGTTGGTTGGTGACCAGGCCATTCAGTCAAATGTCTCCTAAATGGTCTACACAGTTTGAATCACCACTGGCCGGGGAAAAACATCATATGCCTGCCCTTAACCCATTTCATCCCTCTCTAGGCACATCAGTAGCTCCATGCCAACCCAACCCCACCACAGGTTTCCACTTTCAACTTGTATCTCTCTCTCTAGAGTAGAAAATTCCCACTAGCAAGCTGATGCAAAAAGAAGTCCCTTGCAAAGTTTCTATGCACGTTTGTGTACATATGCATTATTGCTACATCAAAGTTGCATGAGGGTGAGGCTCAGTTTGGTGTTCTGTATGTATAATAGCAGCACAAAACTGACAGACCAAGGATTTGGATTCAAATTACCAGTTATTTCACACACTAAACAGCTTAGCCAATTTGGTTTCTGTTCAGTGATTTTTAACAGGTATCTGGCCAAACTGCATTAACAAGTGCTATTTCAACATCGGACAAACCTAACTATCCTATGCCAACATCACCTCTTAATGTGGGGTAACTTCCCTTTATTGGGTGATGGTGAGAAGAGAGCACCCTTTGGTAAACATGTCTCTTCTGTGAAGGAGAGTAACATGTCTGCGTGAGTGCTAGGTGGCTCCTATACCCAGGGGCTGATGGGAAAATCAAAAGGTGGTGCTATGTCCTTGTTTGACAGATGGCTAGGGAAGGGATGCCTCCGATGAAATGTAGCCTCAAGCTCCTACCACACTGAGGACTTCCTTTTTCACCAACGAGGCTCTCAGTTCTCTGCCTCTGTCTTCCATGTCTCTGGACACTCTGTGGTCCCAGGAGAATTCAAGGTCAAACATGATCATTCATAACAAGTCCCACAATAAAATATTATAGGATAATGATGCTAAACTCCAATTTTAATTGCTCATATAAACTATTAGATATTGTGGAAACAAAGACACATGCATGCAGGGAAGAGACAGAGAGATACTAGGAAGGGAGCTACCATAAGAATTAGGAAAACCCTCGGCTCCAATCCCAGCTGAGTTGTAAGTCATACTGAGGTAGCTGATTTTAAGCTAACTCCCTAACATTAGTATCCTTAGCTAAAAAATAAGAGTATGGACTTGATGACCTCTAAAATCACTTCTATGTTTAAAACTCAGTGCTTCTAAATAAATGATTCCTCTTTGTATAAATAACCTCTTCAGGGGAGTGAATAATCCAAGCTGACCATATTCTCTCACAGACATTTCATATTCAAGGTCACTCTACGGAATATTTTTATTCCTAGATTTCAGGACCTAGTCCTGAATGTAATGTGTGTACATGTGGGTGTGAACGAATAGATTGGGTGGATGAATAGATAGGTTGGTAGGTAAGTATGTAGGCAGGAAGGCAGAAAGATAAACAGAGAGATGAATAGATGGATAGACATTCACAAGCATATATTTATACATAGATATGTGTATACACTGTATAATAACTCTGTATAGACACTATATGTTATACATATTTGTGTATGTATATATATATACACACATACATTTATATGCTATATGTGTTTAGTTTTAATGCCTAATTACATACTGCTTCACAAACAAGAGGAATCACTCTTCATTAGTAAAAGAGGCCAATTTAAAACACATCATGGGTCACATTTACACAAAATATATAGGACATCACCATAAGTGCATTGACAAGAAACAAGAGACAGGCCACAGAGCCAGCAAAAGTATCCGGAATGGGAGGACAGGAAACTTCCAGGAAGACATCCTCAAAGGCATCTATATGCAGACCACACCTGCATGTGCATATTAAATGAGAGCTCAGACACACAAGATGGTGCTAATGTGGATAAAATATGGATAAGGAGAGACGAGATACCAGCTAAATGAATAAAATTGAGACATTGGAAAAATGAAACACAGCCCTTCGAGCCAAGTGGCCAACATCAATATCCAATTCAGAAAAGTTTGGAAGGGTGATGCACAGACTACCAAACAGAGCAGAAACTCTGGATGATTTCAAGAGTTTACTACTTCCTGTACACAGATGGGGATGTAGAGCCTGGTGAGCCTGGATGGGGCATAGCCTAAGTGCAGAGCTGCAGACAGAAGACCTGGGTCCAAGCATGGCTCCAATATAACCTAGTAATGTACTACTCAACTCTCTTGTTTGTATCTTCTCCCAAGAAACCAAGACACCATCAGCTCTACTTCCCTCACAGAGTGGCTAGAAGGGTTAACCGAGAGAGTGGACTTGAGAACTGCTTTGGAGAACTGCACTGTCCATTCTATATACAAATGTAAATGAGTGTTGTTCTTATTGAATCACTAGGATCTGGCAGACTACAGTATTCAGAGAGGATCTCAGGATGTAGGCATTCTCCATCTGGGAGGAGTTTCAGCAGGAAGCAGCTCACATGCAGAACCGGAGTCCCCAGTGAGTGTTTGGAATGACCACTTCCAAGTGCACAAGGCCTCTCTCCCCTATGGTCCTTGCCACTCGAGAGAGCTCACCAACTGTGGCTGTCTCTGATTCCATCTTCTAAAAGACAGTGATCCCCGCTCCTTGTATCAGCCCCACTGATCAAATCTGTCAACATTTCCTCACCAATACCCTCTGCCATCTCTCTATCCTTCTGTCCTCCATGATGTGTGTGTGTGTGTGTGTGTGTGTGTGTGTGTGTGTGTGAAATCCCCCACCTATCTACTCTCATACTGAATGGGTGTCATGAATGATTATTTCTATCTTGTACCTGTTGCCACCCTGGTCCAGGTGTCTATAGTGTTGCTCTCAGCTGATGACACCAGCTTCCAAACTTCTGTCTGCCTGCAGTCTCTGATATCTTCACCTTGTTCTAATCCCACACCAGACCTACCTTCCTAGGATGCTGCTTTCATCGCACCATCCCTTTCGGTTGTTGTTTTTTTTTTTTTAACTTGAAAAGTAACATACTTTCCTTATAAATTTGTTTCTATTAATTCAAAAATATATAAAGAAGAAAAAACATAAGACAACTATTGCTCTTGCCCTCTGGGTAAGCTAACGGCATAATTCAGAAAATGCAGTTTTGAACATGCTAAGTTAAATGAGGCCTGAGCTCAGCTTTCCACCATGTGTTTTTTTTTTTGTTTGTTTGTTTTGTTTTTGTGTTTTTTTTTTTGTTTTTTTTTGCGGTACCGGGGATTGAACCCAGGGGCGTTCTACCTCCGCGCTACACCCCCGGCCCTATTTTTTATACTTTATTTTGAAACCGGGTCTCACGAAGTTGCAGAGGGCCTCACTAAGTAGAGAGAGAGAGAGAGAGACAGGGAGAGAGAGAGAGAGAGAGAGAAAGGAGGGGAGAGAGGAGAGAGAGATAAATCATGCGCGCGCGCATGCCCGCGCATGCGCGCTGAGGCTGGCCGCGAACTCGGATCCTCCGGTCTCCGCCTCCCAAAGTACTGGAATTACAAGCGTGCGCCACCACGCCCGGCTCCACCATGTGTTTGTAAGGACAGAACATGAAGAAGAAAAAAGATCTTGCATTTTCCTTAGACATTTGACTTTCAAACTACACTCCTTAGGGGATGTGGGCTTCATACAGATACCTCAGGGACCAAAGAGAGCTGAGGGGTCAGGGGTCTCTTGCCCACTTTAATCGGAGCATCTTCACTTTTCTCTATTTTTGGGTGGTGGTGGTGGTACTGGGGCTTGAACCCAGGGGTATTCTACCTCTCAGCTACACTCCCAGCCCTTTTTGTTCTTTGTTTTGAAACAGGGTCTCACTAAGTTGCTATTGCTATCTCTAATTCTTATACTTCATTTCCAGTAAGATATCACTGGAAGAGAAAAGAACCTGTTGCAAAAATAAAAGTATGAAACCATTCCTTAGAGACGATCTTCCTTAAGTATGCCTTCTCTCAGATTGGATTCTGATAAGGGCTAGAGAGCTGACAATTTGAGGTTATTCTCTCTGACAAGTGTCTGGAAGGCAGATGGTCTGTGTTATTGATTGAGCAAAGATTGATATGCTTTAAATACAAGGCAAAGAAATGGTTGGTTTGCTATTCTGTTATGAAGTCTTCAAAATGATACTGTGAGATCCCTGGGGGGAAGGATGGTGTCTTACATGCCTCATGTTTGCCCCACAAGCATCTGAAACGGTATCTTGTAGATGTTGAAGAGGCACTCGCAATCACTGAACTGTGTTGGATCCATTCCAGCCACGCTTCCCGACTGGGTTCATGCGGGCCTTCATGTGTGTTTTGAGGGTTACTGATGTCAAAGGCAGAGAGCAGTGAGTCCTAGCTCGTCTCACACATTTTCCAGCAGAGCGCCAGGTTAGGATTTGAAATACTGCTATGTACATATACAAAATTATCAATACCAACCTCAATAACATGTATGGGGATGGAGGGAAACACATCAAGTTCTGTGTGCATGTACATTTCTATCTGAATGAACCTCATTATGATGTATAATTACAACATACCAATAAAATTATATTTCAAAAAAAATTTGAAGTGTTTGCAGATGACACCCCTCATCTTGCTTTCTCTTGGCTCTTGAGTCAGCAGCTTGAAGTGTTCCTCCCAGACCTGCTCTGCTGTGACAGCACCTACCCTATCCAAAGGGCCAATTGTCAGATCCCAGCCCCAACAGGACTGCCCGTCTTCACGCTCACCCTACACAGAGGACCAGTGCCTTTACCAAGAATTAGCTGCCCTGTGTCCCAGGTCCACATTTTATTTCATGTTAGAGTTCAGAATTCCATGGAGGTTCATGGCTTATGATGGATCACTCCCAATAATATAAGTTTCCACCCAATAATATAAGTTTTTATCTTGACAGGACAGTAATGACTAATGCAAGTGGTAAGAGGTGATAGTTTGAGGTCACAAGAGCCTTCAAATCCATATAAGTAGGTGACATCAGAATCATCTCATGTGACTAGGTCTTCTTTTTTCTATTTTGTGGCACTAAGGATTGAACCCAGAGAGTAGTCTACCTCTGAGCTACACCCCCAGCCCTATTTTATTTTTATTTTATTTTATTTTTTGCGGTACTAGGGATTGAACCCAGGGGTGTTCTACCTCCGTGCTACACCCCAGCCCTATTTTTTATACTTTATTTTGAAACTGGATCTCACGAAATTGCGGAGGGCCTCACTAGGTAGAGAGAGAGAGACAGGGAGATAGATAGAGAGAGAGAGAGAGAGAGAGAGAGCGCTACCTGAGGCTGGCTGCGAACCCGGATCCTCCGGTCTCCGCCTCCCAAAGTACTGGGATTACAAGCGTGTGCCACCATGCCCAGCTTATTTTTTGTTTTGAAACAGGGTCTCACTAAGTTGCTGAGGACCTCGCTAAGTTGCTGAGGCTGGCCTTGAACCTATGATCTTCCTGTCTCAGCTTTCCAATTACTGAGATTACAGCAATGTACCACCATGTCTGGCTGACTGGGTTTTATTACAATGATATATAAAATAACTTGAATGTCTTCTCCCTTCATGAGAATCAGAGAAAATGAAAGGCTCATCCTTCTCATGGCCACACTCAGCACACTCTAGATTTGGCTCTATTTATTGAACAGAGTGAACGCCTTCTGTTTGCACAAAAATGGTCCTCAAACAGTATGAAGCCATTCTTTCACAAAATTCACACAGTAATTGTTGAGTATCTGCCTTGGGTCAGGCACTGTGCTTAGTACCAGGGCTGCAACAATAAGTAGGACAAATTCCCTAGTTCATGGACACATAGTCTAGTGGGAGTGACAGACATTAAAAATGTAATTACAATAAAGTGTATTATAGCCTCTTGTTGGAAAAGAATGGGTGGTCTATAGCAACAACACAAATCCAGACTAAAATACCCACACCAGGGGTTTAATGTATCTTTCCTCTTTCTGTCATCAACTAAATCACCACTTTCCCCTCTGTATCAGTTTCCTGCTTCATGGGAAAAAGACTGAAATTGAGCATAGACACTGCTAACATGACTTCTGGGTGCTGAAGATAGCTTATAGCAAAATGTTTTATGAATATCAACTGTCCAGTTAATACATGTTGACTTTAATGATGGTAGTGGTAGAAAAGAGTCTAACGCATGCAAAAATCAGTGGTTTTCTCAGTGAGCCACAATCCCTACTAAAACCAAACAAAATAATTCATACCCACAGTCATGCCAAGGAACTCCATCCAGAAATTATACTATACTAGGAAGTTTGTTTTGCTCTTTCACATCAGCACCCTCTTTTCTCTGTTCATTGAAGTTATATTCCAGTTCCTAGGTCTCCCCCTTTGCAATCTGAGCTCAGGTAGAGTGCATGTAGGGTACAGTGAGACTGACTGGAGCCACCACATTGGCGCAGTAGACGTGGAGCTTTCAGTTAGGGGACTGAAATGAAGGGTCCCCTCCACTTGTTGACATACAGCATATTTTAGGCTGGGGAGATGCTTTCATGAGATGCCCTCGGGTGAGGAGGGCCAGGTGGAAACTGAGGTAAAACTTGAAACAGAAACAAGAGGATGACTGGGCTCTGAGTTTTAGGTGAGAAGAATCCAACAGAAAGAAATCCAGAGTTCATAAGTGGTTCAACCTATGTTATCATAGCAGAAGTGCATCTGGGACTTGGAAAGGAGACTGGGGAATAAATGAGTTCTTACTTGTCTGCACTTGTCTCTCGTGTCTTTTTTTAGTTCCTCACCATGGCTGGATAATGACTTGAGATTTAGGGATTTCAGACATCGGTGTCCTTTGAGAAAGAAACCAACAGACTAGATGGAAGAATCAAAGACAGGAGTAGAAAATACCGGTCAAAGGAGGTGGAGCACATAAAGATGTGTTGTTAATGTCATCTGATGCATCCCTTCCCCCCAGTATACAAGTAGGGGAGAGCCATTTCCCTCATCCTCTGGGGCTATCACTTTCTTCATGGTTTGCTAGAGAAACTGCTTCCATTTAGGTAAAAGTTGTTGAGTGTTTGCTACATGCCAGACAATAGGAATACAAAGACTAAAAGAAAATTTTTTACACAAAATAACAGATACCCTACTATCTAAAATGTTATAACATGGTAGGGGAGAGAGATACAAAGCAGGTAATTGCAACGTGGTGATCCTCTCTGCTTGGGTAGAGTGCCAAATATCTTCAGTTGGCCCTTTCGGGTCCACTGCTCAAGCTCCTTCACGCTGTTCTGCGTCAGGCGGCTGATCTATGGCAAAGGCTTCCTCGCCCTCTCCTTACTCTGCTCCTCTTACTGTTAGTGAGTGCTGGCAGGATTCTGGAAGGATGGAGAAGAGTGAGGCTGGGGTTTTCATTCCCTTGGCTCTCTTTCTGCAGAGGGGTAGATGCATCCCTAGGCTCATCCCTTGCTCAGCCCTCTGTTTCTAGATTCAGATAATTGTTTCCTTGCCCAGGGAGGAGGCAGATGACAGCCTCTGCTTTAGCCTCGGGGTACTTACTACTTTACCATTTATGATTTTCCCACATCTTTGTAGATAATGTCCTTAAGTTAACCATTTTGAATGATCTATGCTCTGCCATAATCTATGCTCTGTTATGTGAGTCAAGAAAATTCATAAAGAGATGAGTTGAAGGTGTTTGTCGGGGAGAATAGAGAAGAAAGGGCCATGGAATCACAGGAAGAGAATATACAAAGACAAGAAGAGAAACTACAAGACATATTTGAAGAATTACTTGTAGTTAAGTATGCCTGGTGCACAGGATAAATGTGAAGGAATAAAAGAATGAAAATTGGAGAGGAGGGTGGAGCCGGATGACAAAAGGCCTTCTAGTCCATGCCAAGAAATTTGAACTTGGTCTTATGTCACTAAAGTGCTAACCACATCAGTTTTACAAATATGGAATGGAAGTGTATGAAATAAAAATACATAAAATTGGTGATTTTCCTTAATTAAAGGTCTCCCTTTTTTGTTTCTTTTTTCTTTTGGTATTGGGGAATGAAGCAAGGGGCATTCTACCTCCACGCTACACCCCCAACCCTTTTTATTTTTTATTTTGAAACAAGATCTCACTAAGTTGCTGAAGGTCTCATTAAGTTGCTGAGCCTGGCCTTGAACCTGTGATCCTCCTATCTCAACCTCCCAAGTAGTGGGATTGCAGGCACATGTGACCACGCCCAGCAAGTCTCCCTCTATCCATATAGCCACAAAGGGAATAAGAAAGAGAGAGAGATAGGAAACAAAAAAGTGAAGGAGATAGAAATAACAGTGACAAATTAGGTCAAGAAATTAAACAAGAAATATGGGTTGACTCCCAGATTTCTCAGAAGGGAAGAGATGGTAGCATTAAGACTGGAAATCCAAGAACAGAAAGAGACTGAGAGAACAAAGTACACAGTTCTGTGTTTCTTCTTCTGCCAGTAATTAGGGCAGGCACAAGTATAAGAGCAACCTAGGAATAATACCACCATTTTATATTTAACAACATGCTTTGATAAGTTAATTTCACTTAAGTAAGTGATCCTCCTTCCAAGCTAGCCCATCTGAAACGGGGTATGGTTCTCATGGTGCGCTCAAAGGTCCTTCATACCACCTGGCTTCCCTCAGAGCACCCGTGTGCACTTCTCTTCATTTCCTGATGCTCCCAATATGAATTCTGTGCAAATCTGTGTGAAAACAGCCTTTTAAAGTTAAGACTGTCAACTGTGAGACTGTGGGGACAGTAATAGCAAAATAGGAGGGGAAAATGTTTTCATTTTCCATCCGAAAATTGTATTTTCACTTGTAAGATGTGACACATTTAATTTTAATGAATTGGAAACCAAGGTGTTTTTTTAATCCATTTCTTAGTATGATAGCATGTTGAAAGACAGGCAAGCGACTGAAGGGCACAAGAAATGGAGGAGGTGACTGCAGAATTGCTATTCCTACCTTCCAGTTTCCCTCCCACAAAGGAGCTGCTAAATTTTGAAATTCACAAATGGTCTCCAATTTTTTGCCATCCCATTTCTCCCAGAAGAATAATGCTCCGAATAGCTAAGGGTTTGGACTTGATATGCAAATAGTTTCTTGGTTTGGTTTGGCCAGAAGTTCATCTCAGAAGTAAAATAATGGACCACGTCTAGACTCCAGCTTTGGAGGCAAGCCAGTGGTCTATAAATGCCAGTATGCATGTGCCGGACATCAGCCTCCAGTGCCAGAATCGTAGGGAAATCTCCAGTCCCATTCTCCTATTAGACATGCTACCTTGGGTTAGGAACAGGTGATACTCAAGAACCATAAATCTCATGACCAAATCAAAGGAACAACAACAGGGATAAAAGACATGGCATATTTTCTTCCCATATACTTCATCCCACACCTGCTTTCTTTAATCCTTTCACTCTCCCTCATGACTTACAGTTCTGGCAATCCAACTCTTAGTCACATTTCAAAACCCAACATAGTACTTGGAACCTATGCAAATTATTTCCATCATAAACCACCTAAATCAGAACCAAGCCTTCTCTACTCTACCAACTCTGCAGTTTTATATCTGGCTCTATTGCCCCTTTCCTCAAGCAGAACTGACCCACCATTTACATATCTGTCTCTTCTATTAGACTTGGTTTCCTTGAGGCACGGAGAGGGTCTTATTTATCATTGTCTTGGTCCCTGGTCCAGGGTCTGGCTCATGGCAAGTGGCAGTGAGTGAAGGTACCCACACTGAGTGCTTCCTATCGGCCAGCCCCTGTGCCAAAGGGCCAGATACCAACAAAGGAGAAAGACAGTGCTGTAGCAGTTGATTTCTAAGCACTCTACATGAATCTAACCCTCACAATACCCTTGACAGAGGTCATATTAAGACCCCCAATTTATAAATGAGGAAGCTGAGAGATAAAGTGAAAACTAGGAAGTCTGTGTAAAAGCCTATCCTGTTAGCCTCCCTGTCATACTACCTCTCAGTAAGAACTTGTACATGCTCACATTTGTAGAGCACGTTATACTCAGGAAAATGTGTGTGGATGTGTCTTTGTCTTCTAGTCAGACTCTTCCAGTAATTGGTGATATGTTTTTTTTGGTTTTTTTTTTGCAGTACCGGGGATTGAACCCAGGGGTGTTCTACCTCTGCGCTACACCCCCGGCCCTATTTTTTATATTTTATTTTGAAACCGGGTCTCACGAAGTTGCAGATGGCCTCACTAGGTAGAGAGAGAGAGAGACAGGCAGAGAGAGAGGGAGAGAGAGAGAAAGAGCTGAGGCTGGCCACGAACCCGGATCCTCCAGGCTCCGCCTCCCAAAGTACTGGGATTACAAGTGTGCGCCACCACGCCCAGCATGGTGATATGTTTTAATCCAGTAGATGTGATTTCTTCTGGAGCCTTATATACTCATTTAGTCAAAAGGTGACTTTCCTCTGGAGTCCAAGCTGTGGCCCAGTCTCCCAGCGTGCCTCCAGGGCTGTTTCGCCCTGTCTGGCCGGCTAGGCCCAGGAAGACACACCACACTGCCTAACCCTGTGATGAGGTCCCTGGAATTGGCTTGTCTTGATCCAGGTCCCTCCCGGGGCCTCCGGCTGGGAGCCAGCTCACACAACTCCTTGGCCTGTACTTGTTTGCTTAGCTGTATTGACAACATTATCCATTAAAGACAGAAGAGATAGTAATGTGTGGCATTAAAAGCCAGTGGGCTCTAATTCAAATCTAGGTTGAAAAACATCACAGGGCAGCAAGGAAAACATTCGTCTTTGAACATCTATATTAATGAATTTAATCACATTTATTCCACTCTATCAGATGTATGATCCAATATGCAAATTAAATATTTAGATAACAGTCTGTGGAGATTACCATGTTTACTTAATAAATTAGTATTTTCTAAAATATTGTTAAGAAAAGAGGATTATACAAAGGAATGTGCCATAATCAACCTATAAGACATTTATAGGTTGATTTAATAATTAGATATCAGTTTCCACCGAAGACAATCAAAATGCTATGAAAAGTCTGCACAGGTTTTAATTTTAACATCAAAACTAGATTCCCAAGGATTAACCTATCTTCTCACATCTAATGAATAGTGGACATGCAGGCACTACTTGTTTTCAGCTGCAAAATCAAGGATGATGCCGAAACAGGGACATCAGCAGAAGACAGGGAACAAGAGAACAAACAAACGTTGGCGTAATCTCTCCCTTTCTGAGCAATTGCTTGTGCTTTTAGAAACTTTTTAATGAATATAAATCCCTCGTGTCAGACTGACCTTCTCCAGATGGTTCTTGGATGGGAGAGATGCCTCTGCCCATTCTAGCAGTGGTTCCAGAGAGACACAAACAGGACCGGCTTGGCCCCAGCCAGACCAGCGACTGTGCTGACAGCTGGATCATCCCCCGAACAACAGTCCTAACAGAACTTTTAGGTCTGCCACCAGCCCTCCCCCCAACACTCACCAGAAAAACTGGTTCTTTCCTTGCTAACAAACCATCACTGTCCTGTTCAGCTCTTGTCATCGATCAACCGACGGCTGTCAGTCCTGCAACTTACCTTCCCTGTCCAATTCCATGTACCTGGACCATTCTCCTTGCTGCTTCCAAAATAATTTTTCTAGAGTATAAATGTGGCCAGGAAAAATCCTTCAGAGGCTCTTTGAGGAGAACAGCCAAACTTTTTAAGATTTGACGTCCAAAGCTCCAGAGAATCTGACCTCTCCAAAGACATTTCTGTGCTTTCCAAACACTTCCTCTTAGTTCCAGGCATCTTGGTTACATCTCCCCATACTAGCTTTTACTCATTGCATTCTCTTTCTTTCTTTTTTGGTGGAACTGGGGATTGAACCCAGGGGCATTCTACCTTCAAGTTACACCTCCAGCCCTTTTTATTTTGAAACAGGGTCTTTCTAAGTTGCTGAGGGTCTCACTGTTGCTGAGGTTGGCCTTGAACCTGTGATCTTCCTGTCTCAGCCTCCTAAGTACTAGGATTACCACACCCAGATTAATTTCATTCTTTTTACCTAAAATGTTCTCTACTCTCCAGGCTTTTCTCTCAAAAATGGTCAAAGCTTATACTTAATCCTAGTGGACTCTGACCAAACTTTCCTGAGTTGCATCTTTGGGATTGAGCTGAGAGCATTCCTCTGTGTCTCTCCCCTGAACTCCTTTACTGCTGTGCATACACCTCTATTAAACCATTTTCCCTACTGTGATCAGTCAGTTAGCCAACTAATATTTACTGAACAAAGAAGGGCCAAACACTGTGCTCATAGCTGATGTTCTCTCAAGAAGTCTCCAGTGAGAGACAGGCAAGTATACTGTGTGAGAAGTGCCTATGCTAACATGTCCAGGAAGCTACGAGCTGGCATAGGAGGGACAACTTGCCCTGACCTGGGGGAGAGTGGGGAGGTAGATCCAGAAAAACTTTTTTTTTTTTTTTTTTTGCGGTACCGGGGATTGAACCCAGGGGTGTTCTACCTCCGCGCTACACCCCCGGCCCTATTTTTTATACTTCATTTTGAAACCGGTTCTCACGAAGTTGTAGAGGGCCTCACTAAGGAGAGAGAGAGAGAGAGAGAGAGAGAGAGAGACAGACAGACAGACAGACAGAGAGACAGAGAGAGAGACAGAGAGAGAGAGACAGAGAGAGAGAGCTGAGGCTGGCCACAAACCCGGATCCTCCGGTCTCCACCTCCCAAAGTACTGGGATTACAAGCGTGCGCCACCACACCCAGCTCAGAAAAACTTCTTGGTGGAGGAACTTGAGAGGTGAAGAATAAATAGGAATAGATTAGGTAAAGAATATATAAGGGAAGTTGGAACAGCCAAGGAGAAGTCCTAGAGGCAGAGGGAAACAGACTTGGAAGGAAACACGAAGGGCTCCACTTTGAGCTTATTTTGTCTGAGATTTCTCTGATACTTAGGTAGTTGGGTACCTGAGACCAAACTCAAAGAAGAGTTCTCTGCTAGGAAGTCATCCCTATAAACACGGTATTTAAGTACACACAGGCTGATAAAATGACCAAGAGAGAAAGAAAAAACAGCCTAGGACTAGTCATAATGCAGTATTATTTTCTTTCTCCATGGCCAGATTTATTCGGGAATTCTTTGGTGAGCACTTTTATATAAATGTTCATGAATGAGAGAGGCCTGCGATTTGGCTTGTTTGTGCTGCCCTAGTTTGGTGTTTGATTACAGGTGTCCAGTTTCTCTACCACGTCTAGAACCTTCTCATCTATTGTTCATCTGGATATTGTCTCTCCACCATTCTCTGTTTTTTCCCTCTGGAATTTCAGTTAGACAGGTGCAGACCTTTTCATTCTCTCCTCTGTGTCTCAACCTCTCATGCTTTCCATCCCTTTCTCTCTAAAGTACATTCAGGGTAGTTTCTTCCCATCTCTTTCCTGCAACACTCATTCACTCTTCCTCTGTGTCCAATCTGCTATTTAGTCTGTGCATAATGATTTTTAATTTCAGCTACTATTCTTTTATTTCTAAATATTCTGTTCATTTACTTTGTCGTAAATCTTCAAGTTTCATGTTTTGTCACTTTTTCATCACTGTCTTATCTTTCTTTAAACATATGAAGCATAGATGCTTTTATATTCTCTATCAGATTATTGTGATATTTGCCTTCTCTGTGGATTTGATTCTACAGCTTGTTGCTTCTATTGACTGTCCCTCATGGTGGCTTTTTTTCCTTGTATACCAAGTGATTTTTGACTGTGACATCCGGTTCCTTCAAACTTTATCAATAGGGATTTAGAAACCTGGGTTTAAAGTGCACTCTTTCATTCATAATTTTCACTTGCTTTTGCTAAACTCTTGTTGACCTATCAAGCCAGGGGTCCACTGTGCCTAATGAGTTTATGTGTGTGGTCTTTTGCTTTTCATTTTAATTACACAGATGCCATGGATTATACCCTCAAATATGAAGGGCAGGCATATGAGATAGGAATTCCTGGTGGAACTTGTTTTCTTTCCTTTTCTTTTTACTCCTTACAGAAACAAAGCAGAGAAAAACAATACGCCTTCTGTAGGGCAGATTATGTTCTAGTTCACCTACTCAGCTATTGACTTCTGAGGATTGTAGCTTTATGCAAGAATTTCTAGTCCAACCTCCCAGCCTGCTTAGGCCACATGCTTTATGGCCTACCTACTGCACCCCCTTACAGTGCTTAAAAACACAAGATCTAGGATTTCAGACCTCTGAGATCCTCCTTAATATGCAAGGTAGGTGTGATCTGCATAAGAACCCTTTGACAACATCCTCCTGGAAGCACATGCCCCCAAGACAATCACCAGCTCTAATGCTTACTTACCCTCATAGAGGAACATATCCTTGTCATTTATAGTCTTTAATGGTTTCCCTTACTTCACTGCAAACTCGACCATGCTTTACAAATACATATTGAAGTATTTTATCCAGCATTTTCATCTGTTCTATACCTGGAGGGGTTTATCTGCCCATCTTGTATCATATTGCTGTGGATGAAATCCATTCCTTTATAATCTAACTTTTATAACACATTTCTGAACCATCCATCAATCTGCCCTTACAGTTCATTTGAATTGAGCAGGCCATTTCTCCACTTGCAGAAAGACTGTGAAGTGCCTCCAAGGAGCAGAAGCTTTTCCCCCAGACCACTTAAGGGGGCTTCAGAGAGCTGCTCTCACGCCTCTCAGCCCCTCCCAAGTAGCGGGGCTGGCACTCTGCCTAATGCTAATGTGCCTGCAGGCCACTGCAGCTCCTCCCCTGTCACTGCAACCCATCCCAGGGCAGGGCTCTGGTTGGCTTGGGTATGTGCTGGGAATTCTGAAAGAGCAGGAGAGCCAACCATTTGTACTATTTTCAAAGATTAATTATCACTCACTTTTAAAAAGTCAATTTTCTTTTAAACTAGGGATGCAAATGAGAAAACAAATGAAAAATGGATTTCCAGAAGAACCACATTTCCTGCTATTCAGCAGGAATCATCCCCCGACACTGATTAAAATATTGGGATTGCTTCATATCTTGTTAATCTCCAGTGAAGAGGCAATGTCATTTAAAATTAGCAAAAACCATGTGATACGAGAGGAAAACCACAGCAAAACATTTATAAATGTTAACTTACTAAACAGATTTTTACCAAGTCAGTTTTGGTTGGCAATGGAGTAGCCAACCGCTTATGTAAGGTAATTTGAAAGAGGCCAAGAGGATCTCTATTACCTCTTGCTAATTTCCCCAGTCATTAGAGCATAAAATTCCACCACCACTTTGAATGAAGCCCCTTTACTTCTCTCTTTCTCATGAAATTTAATTCATCTATCTCTTCCTAAGTCACCTTCTAATGCAAAGATAAAGTGTAGGGAAGACAGGTGGCTAGCCAAGGGCATGCTGGGACTTCTGTGGCAAATAGTGGGGAAATAACAGAGGTCTAAAATGTGCAAACTATGGAATAATGAAGACCACTCATCTGTGGGTCTCTGCTTGGAAGTAGGGAGAAGTTGGCTCAGATCACACTGTCCAAGAGGAATGGGTAGGTTGGACTTGAACAAGGTATGTGTCTACATCAATGGGGATCTGGTTTGTGGGTTAAGACATGGCAGTAGGAGTCTCCTCATGGAGAATCACATAGCGCCAGGAAGGATGCAGAGGTTGTCCACACAGTTTGGAAGAGAATGGCAGCTCAGTGCATGTAGAACATTTCACCAGACGAAAAACACCAAGCAGAGCACCAGTGTCCCTGCCAAGTTTGGAATCCATACCATGCAACTTCTCTATCTTGGTTGGGGTAGCACCACAAATTCCTGGGGCTACTCTTTCAGGTACCACACCTCCCTGACCCTGGCTGAGCAAGCTGGAAGTAGCAGAGCCAGAGGGAGCGTTTATATGAAACAGAGATTCTGAGAACCAACAGAAAGGAGAGAGTACCAGGAGGGGGACACAGAGAGGTAGCAACCCACACATTCCACCTGCTTTTCCGTTTCCCTCTGACCTCTCCCACCTGCACACTTAACTTGACCTCGAATTTCCTATCACTTCAGAATTGATTGAGTATGGGCCAGAAGGGCAGTGCACTGCCCATTTATTACTGGTATACTGTGGAGACCCTGATCCCAATTCACCTCCTTTTATATGGGGCAGATGTGCTGTCAGAAATCTAGAAAGTAATAAGGTCCAGTGGTCTTCGTGACTATCATGCGCAGCCCAGGGGTCTTGTTCAGGGACCCATGCAATCTGGGATTAGTTCAGAGCAAGACCAGACCACCTTTAAACCTCTGCCCAGTGGTGCATTGCCCAAAATTTCAGATCAACTGACATTGGTGCTTTTCTTTGCCTGCTCAGCAATTCTCCTCAACTGTTCAGTGGGTCTGTGTTTCCTTTGAAGCAAAGTATTTTTTTCTTACAAGAAATCAGAAAAAGTTATGAAAGTTTATGTTTAATTGAAAAAATCAGATATCACTACCTATATCCATTATTCTAAAGAAGGACTCATTTAGAAACTGCTTAGCTTCAGGAGAACTCCCTGGAATGAAGCATTTGCTTCGGTCATTAATTGGACATTAATGAGAACCTGTACATGTGAGTCCAGGTTGCACTGTCAGTGAGAACACAGATGCTCTGTTTCATGTTCCATTTATCCCTTCTGGAACACTTACTCTATGTGAGACATTAGGCCACATGCATAATCTTTATTGTCTCACTGAAGCCTGAACAATCACTTAATGCAATGAGGACAATATCAACCCCCAATTTTATATGTGAAATCTGAGATTCAGGGGTTACATTGCTTGTCTAAGCTCACACATCTAGTTACATCAGCTCTGGAACTGATGGTGGGTAATAAAGACCTCTGCCCTCAAGAACCTGGCAACTTACTATAGGAAAACAGACCATAGGTAAATATAGAGTACTGTGGGTCTCATAACAAAATCATCTGAGGTCTGTGCAGGGCACAGAGCCCTGAGTGGTCAGTTCTAAGAGGAGGAGTCTAAAAGCATCAGAGAGAAGGTAGACTGAACGCAGTGGTGAGTTGGAATTCACATCACTGAGTTGGTGCTGATTGCCTGTAAGGAGTGGGAGGTGTTTGAGAGCCATGTTGAAGGGAGAGGGAATGGAGAATAAGTTACCCAACCCCTTCACCTTGTATTCTGACATAATTCTAAAAAAAATGCAATTTATACTATCTAATGGTATTCTCTAATATTTTCTTTTGTATATATTTGTATCCATAATCAGATGATAAACTCATATAGCACTACTGATTCACAACAGTTCCTAGCATAATTCTAGATCTACAGAAGACATTATAAAAAATCTGCTGGTTTTTTGATGAAGAGCTGGAAGTCAGGTATGCTAGTGGCAAATACTTAACAAGGCTCCTGTTTTCAGGCAGGCTCTTCTTTGACCCAAAGAGCCATGTAAAGAGCCCAAAGAGCCATCCAAAGAGCTTTAATCAGTTGGGCGTGGTGGCGCACACTCATAATCCCAGTCCTTGGGAGGCTGAGACAGGAGGATCACAGGTTTGCAGCCAGCCTCAGTGATTTAGTGAGGCCCTCCACAACTTGGTGAGACCCTGTTTCAAAATAAAAGATAAAATAGGTCTGGGGACGTAGCTCAGAGGTAGAATTCCCCTGGATTCAATCCCTAGTACCACGAACAAACAAACAAAACAAAAAGCTTCAATCAAATGTTCTTTATAACACCCCAACATTAACACTGCCTCCTTTTTTTGATGGTTCCAACCATATCAGGATTTGTGTGCCACTGTTGTCAAAGGACCATGGTGCATGCCTTGCAGGGCTCAGCAGAGCAGCACAGAAGAATGAAGAGTCAAGGTCACAGCCGGTGATGTGTAACACTCACTGAAGAAGCCAGAGCATCACCAGGCTCCCGCCAACTGGTGTTGTAGTGGGGGTAGCAGCTTGCCTTCTCTTTTTAAATTATATTTCTTTTCAATGAACTTTTTCAGTACACTCCCTCCTGCCTCCTTCCCTTCTCTTCTGTTCCACGAACCTTGTCAAAAACAAATAGTGATAGTAAAAACAGCAGGAAGACTGTCTAAAAATAAAGACAAATACCAAGCATTTTTTGGAAGTAGCCTGTGTTTGTCATGGTCCATTAACATGTGCTGTTGTTTCTCCTCCTCTTTTTATTTTATTTAGAAATTTTAAAATGTCAGCTATGACTCTAAAGTTCTACCAGATGGTGTCTGGGTAAAATTTGGGGGCTTAGAGAATGAAGGAAGGAATTGGGAAAACTTTCTATGATGGTGGGGGAAGGGCTGCCTCCCACAACAGTGAATGGGATAAGACAGTTGCCGAGCATAGGAGTTTTGAAAGATTGATCAGCAGGAATACTGCACAAAAGGAAAACAGACCAGAAATCTCAGAGGGTAGGGTGAAGGATTGGGAGATGTGAGTTGCTAAATTGGACAATAGAAGTAGAGTATCTATGTGAAGGCAAAGGCAGAGGCTAGAGAGAGCTGGGGTTAGGAGGGAACTTAGTAATGCTAAAAGGTCAGGACCTAGGTCATGAGCTCTGGGCAGCAAGAGAAATGTTCCTCCCTTGTGGGCCTTTGCCAAGGAAAAGCTGCGCAAGGTGACAGAACCCATGTTTATAAAACTAGTCTTTTGCAACTATATTAACCAGGATAATCCCTCAGTTTTGCTGAAACAAAATATTTTTCTATTGAACTGGCCTCAGTTTGATTTATAAGATCATGCTCATGATCTGGTGTAAGAAGGTAACACAAGGCAGAGTTAACCCCTCTGCTATTGAATCTTAGAGTTCATGTCACCTAAACACATGAATGTGTTTAGATTAGTTGCGGGCTTAGAGACCTGCTAACAAGCTGGCATTGGGTCAGGAGACTTCAGCAACCACCACCTTCTAAAATGGATTCTGATCAGAGTGACTCAATCTTCATGCTTCTCCTCTTTTGAAATGATTGGCTCGGTCTTCTCAGGTTAATGATCTTCCATGGTACACACTGGTGATGGGGGAATGTGCCTTGACTGGAAAGGTACTAGATGGCAAGTGGCCATTCTCTTTCTGAGAACCATGTAGACTAGAAGTCTTGACCTGGTTTAGCACCTGCTTTCAATGGCGCATCCTTTCCATGGAGCATCATCCTTCATGCTTCAAAGATTCAGACCGTAGTACATTAAATACCACACTTCAAAATATAGTAAGAAAGGAAAAATAGACTCTTAACTTTAAACACTAGACTTTTAGAACCAGAAATAATCTCATCTGGTAATTTCCAAACTGATTTCCTTAAATGTTCAACTAAGTGTGGCCAACTCTTAATTCTGTACCTCTCTCATGAAGAATCACAATATATATGAGCACAGTAAAGACTATAAGAAGCCCTGCTATAAAGAAAAGTGTTAAAGTTTGTTTAACCTAAGTATTCTCCAAACTTATTTGGCTACCAAACACTTTTAGTGTAAATGTTTGAGAAATATGAATCTAGCAAAAATTACTCCCTCTCTTTCTCCCTCCCTCCCTCCCTGGAACCTGAGCCCAACACAGATGAAATGGCTGGTCTAACATCATGCAGTTTGATAATAACAAAGTTGAGATTGGAGCTGTCTCCTGGCTGCTGACCCTGGGTTCTTTTAATCTCATCCTAATATCTTAACTTGTGACTCCCACAATGGGGAGAAGATGACACTTGAATGATTCAATGCCTTCTCATCATGGAAGGTCCTAATCTGGGGGACCCACCTGGCTGTGAAGCTGACTCTAGAAGCAGAGACCTGTAGTGGAGTGTCAGGACCTTTGAGGCTCAGGAGTGTTGCCCTAGGCAGACTGTCAGGAGAGGTAGCATAGCCTCAGACATAACTTCATAAATTATTCCTGAAAGGCCAAGAAGCTGGACAGGGGACAATAGGCAAGATTTAGCAGACTAACTGTCACGTGGTCATCAGCCAAGTGGTCTTTCCACTCAAGGAAGTCTCTGCCTCTGGGCTTGGGTAACAGGTATGGGTCCAGTTAGGAGGACTGGAATGTGTAAGCCAGGCTCCACTGAGAGGGAATTTGTGCCAGGCCTGCCCTAGAGAGACCCAGGGCATTAAGCAGAGTAACTAATCAGAACTCAGAGGAATGGGCCCTGAAAAGGCCCAAGGATAAAGCCCAGGCCTGATGGAGAGAGGCTCATTCATGGAAAAACTGAGTCCCAGAACCAAATGGCAAAATAGAGACTTAGTTACAACAGTCAAAGAGCTGCAGAATCCTGAGTCTGGGAGGGAAAATGTTCTGCTCCTGGGCTTGAGTCTGCACTGATATTTACTGTCTTAAGGAATAGAGGCAGCCAGTGACAGCATCTCGCTGCCCCCAGACCCTGTGGATGGACAAACCAGGACCTTCCAACTCATCTTCAGTAGATCCCGGAGCTTCTGTGGTCAGGTCGCAAAGTGAATGCTACTTCCGAATATGCTTGCCTCCTCACTCATCCCTTCAGTCAACCAACGATTACTGTCAACTCAAGAACTGACTGAGCTAAATTGCTCAGGCTGTTTTTATGTGCCAGGTGCTGTGCTTGGGGATAGTCTGGCAACTCCTAGGTTCTGTGATCTAATGGAGTAAAGAGACATTGACTGAAGGGCTTTCACAGTCCTACAAAAACTAAAGTGGTGACCAGCACTCTGAAAGGGAAGTATCCAGTGTTCAGCGAATCTAGAGTAGAGGAATTTAACTTGTCAGGGAAAGGGAGAGGATGCTCAGCTTGCGGCTGAGAGTATGTACAAGAGAGCAACACATGGGCAGTGGAGATGGAGGGCTCAGAGCAAGAACACACAGTGCAGAAGGGGTCTCGAGATATCAGTAGACACCAGACTGCACAGGATATTGAGTTCTTAGTAAAGAATTTCATCTTTATACCATGAACCATTGAAAGCCAATAAGTGTCTTAAGCAAGAAGGTATATTCTTGGGAAAAATTTTTTAAAGAGTAGCCACAGAGACAGGAAAAGAATTCAGAAACTCAAGGAAAAAATTCCTAAGAAGCCGTCCCATGCTGTGGGGGAAGCAATCGACTTCATTGCTCAATCCCAGCAGTGAACTACCCTGATACTTTGCTTGAGTGTCCCCAACTTCATCTGGCCAGCCTCACACACACATGACACTCCAAGTCCCTCAATCACCTCCGAATCTTTAGAACCCAGTGTCCTGACACATGGTGGCTTCTTACTGAATGTGGGCTGAACCGAGTCATGGAACTGACACAGAATTCCGCTTTTGAAAGAAGAGAACTTGGCCTGTCACAGAAGTCACAAATGGTCTCTGCCACGTAGATCTCCAGGCCTCTGAGCCACCTGCAGAAGCCTGTACCGACCCTCTGTGCCTCCAAAGTCACTCAGAGCCCAGGGCAGGCAGAACAAAATTAAACACAACTGACATTTGGATTATCCGCACCACTGCCCCCCTCCATTAGCATAAATAGAAAGTTAACCGAATTCCTTTATTAAAATTTTTCTTTTCCAGAAATACTGTTAATGGCATTTTTAATCAGTATTAGCCTGCAGGTTGTGTCAGCGGTGTTTATCAGCTTTCTCTGCCAGGGAAATAGAGAAATCCTGGATTAATAAAGGAAGCTGACCTCCCTGTTCAAAAGCTCCCTCTGTGCTTTCTGTAGTCTCATACAACCAGAGATTTCCAATGAATACTCCACTCCTGTGTTTATGGCCAGATTAAGGGAAGGGGTAGATGTGTAGGCTACAAAATGGTAGTAAGGTGAGGGTCATTTCTATTTGACTTTGGAAAGGATTTGGACCCACGCATTTTTATCACATCCAGAGCTTCAGGAATTCCCAAATCATCATGGAGCCTACCTAAGAAGCTGCACACAGCAGCTTCCTTGCCCTGCATACCTGCCCTCCTGCACGCCTGCCCTGGGTCTCTACTGCATGCTCAGGACAGGGCCTCCTTTCTCAGCTGATGCTAAGTGCCTGCCTTTGTTCAGCAAGCCTTCTTGCCATAAGGTCATCTACTTAGCTCAAACCTTCCTTTCCTTGGAACAGAATCAGTGTGCTTAAATGCAATTAAGCATTTTGATAATTTTTTTAATATCAGAGTTTACATCTAGAAGCACAAACTGAACAAACTCTTGGAGCAACTAGATAAACAAATAAAATGCCCCCTCCTGCATTTACACCTCCGCATTTACACCTCTGTTTTAGGATGAAGTGCATTCATCTGTGCTTTCTTATTTACAGCAATCACCACTTTGTATATGAGGGGTTGTTGCTTTCATGCTGTAAGTGAAATGAAGGTAAGCTCTTTAGGGCAGAGACCATGTATGTTTACTTCGAAATTTCTAGATCTTTATATAGCCCCTGGCTCATAGTTGAAGCTTAATGGGCATTCTAGCTCCAAGCTACACCACCAGCCCTTTTTATTTTGAAACAGAGTCTCACTAAGTTTCTTGGGGTCTCACTAAACTGCTGAGGCTGGCCTCGAGCCTGCAATCCTCCTGTCTCAGCCTCCCGAATACTGGTATTACAGATGTGTACTACCAGGCTGGAGCTTAATGAACATTTTTTAATAAATAAGAGACACAAAAATCCTCGGTTCAATGATATTGTCTTTCACCCAGTCTGGGACATTCTCATAAATTAGATCTATCAGGGATCACAAAAGTTAACTAGCTCCATCATCTCAATCCTCAGAGGAGAAAACTGAAGCCTATAGCGCTTAGCTCACGTGACCTGAACTTGGTGGTCATTCAACGGGTGCATCACGCCCGACATGCTCACATGCTTTTATTGTTTCATCTCATTTGCCACCAGGAGTTCCTGCCAGGTAATGCCACCCAGGGCAGGAAAAAAGAGGGGAGGGGGGAGGTATCCACAGATATTCCAGGAAAGACCTATGAATTCTAGGCCAGGAGACTTTTCTATTAGAGACTTGGGTCTCAACAGGACATGAAAGATTAAGTCATTTGTCAGCACCACTAGTTAGTCTCAGAGACAGCTCCCAGGCAGTGACAGAAACAAGAACAACCCAAACCAGATTCCTACTTTCCCATCACCTTCCTCCCAAACCTTAGGAGTTTATATTTCGATTTTGTGCCTTCCCATCTTCAAAGACTCTCTAGAGCCTGTGACCCAGGAATCTGGAAGGAAATTTGTACTGACTCATTCACCTACACAAATGTGCCACAGAAGCGCTCTTTTAGTCTTGTAATATAACTTTCTGCCTGAGGCAGCTGCCATTTATAGCACAACTGCTTGTGTGCACCTTGGACCCCGTCACCTTCTTTTCCCCGAGGATGGCTAGATTGAGATTTTCTGCCTTTCTGTCAGCCTGATGTGCTCGAATTCTTGAACTTCATTCTGTTGTCCTCCACTTTTGCCAAGTGCTATAATTATGTTCCTTCAAGCAGAGCTGGTGTGCTCCCTAACACAGCATGGGGGGGGGGGTCATCTCAGCGGCACACTGATGCCCAGCAACTAAGAACTTTCAGACTCTGGTTTCAAATACTTGTAATGATTTCTCTCCCAGCCTCTCACAGAGTAGTTCGGTGTTAGGATTTCTCAATCAATAAAGGGAAATTCCACAAGTGTTTAATCTGGCTTCTAATTGAAATCACAAAGTCTGAAACTGTGAAGGGAATGACTTGGGTCTAAATGGGACAATGCTGAAACAGGGTTGACCAGTAGTCTCTGGCCAGGAAGGCCCCCTTCTCACTGAGAACATTGATTTTTTTCTTTACTGTTTAGCAGCTCCTGTCCTAAGAGACAACTTCTTCTGTGCAGACATCTTCCTCTTCTTGGAGGTGTCTAAGACTGTCAGGTTGAGTAAAGATTTGGGGGCTTAGAAATTCAGCTGTGATCTGTCTGGAGGTGATTTTTGTGTTGGAGTTACATGAATCACTGCTCCAGAGACAGCTGGGTCCAAAAGTAAATTCAGGATAAAGAGTGTCTATAAATTCAAAACACCCAAGGGACTGACACGATTCTGCAGACCGACTCTACTAACATTGCAGTATGAGGCAGTGAGTTTGGCTTTTAATTATTCCAATAACAGATTGATTCATTATTTGCAGTATCTTCTCCTACTGTGTAAAAAGAGTTCTTTGCTCAAAAAGTTCCAAAGTGGCTAATGTAGCTGGACTTGATTTCAGGGACTCCTTAGCTAGTTAGTGATAATGGCTATAGTAGTGGATTAATGAGCCCAAGGTCAGGTAATCAATTCCATAGTCCTTTTCCATGCCCAGAGATGGAGATTTTTAACTTTTCTACAAGTGCATTCCCAGCCCACAAAGGAGGGGAGATACCAGAAGGAAAAAGAATGGAATTTGGAATAGCGAATTTACCAGATAATAAGATAAACAACTCAAAACATTTGTGGAGGTCTCTTCTGACATTGCTGCAAAACAAAGTTGCTTCTCCACTCCTCGCTTCACCCTTTTCCCATATAATTAAGAAATTCATCTACACAACCTGCCCAGAGCATGAAAAATGAGAACACATTCATTGATTCATTCGACAAATCTTGATCTCTGGCTGTGATCTAAGTACTGCCCCAGACTCAGGGAGTACAGACAGGAACAGGACACAGCCCCTGCCCTCATGCAGCTTTCATTCTGCTGAGGAGAGACAGAAAGAAGCATGTAAGCCCATGTGTGAGTAACTTCAGATGGTGGAAAATTTATGAACACAATAAACTAAGACTGTGGGACAGAGGACAACTGTATGTCAGTCAAAGTGAGTGAGCTTTAGCTCAGGAGGTAAGGGAAAGGTTCTCTGAAGAGGAAACATTAAGCTAGACCTGAATGATAAGAAGCAAGCCTCCATCCAAAGATGAGGGGAAACTGTTCAGCATAAGGACAAAGGCCTGAAATAGGGCCAGGCTTGGCATGTTCAGGAGACACAAAACCAGTATTAGACACAAAACCAGAACATAGGAGAAAAAGAAAAATATGGTAGGAGATGAGGGAGGAGGCCAAGGCCAAATCAGACAGGACCTGCAGAGTTTGCCTTCTATTCCAATTGCAAGGTGACCACCACTGGCAAGCGGTGGCAGCCAGGGATGGCCACCATTGATGCCCACCTCCTGGTTTTCATGCCCTTGTGTCAGCCCTTTCACACTGCATGAGAACTTGTGTGAAGAGCATCTGGCAGAAGTGAAGATATGTGACTTCTGAGGCTACATAATGATTTTTCAACCATGACACAATTGACACTTTAGACCAGATGGTTCTTTGTTGGGGAGACATTTTATAGAATGTTTAGCAGAATCCCTGGCCTCTATACTAGATGCTAATAATACTCCTCCCTGTGGTTGTAATAACAAAAGATATCTCCAAACTGGGACAAATATCCCTTGGTCTCTGGTGTGTGTGTGTAAAATCCCCTCCCCCTGGTTAGGAGTCACTGAGTGAGATCATAAATACATCGTGGCTCCTCCCTGTTCTCTCTGACTGCTCACTCTGGGAAGCCAGCTGCCATGTTGGAATGACACTGAAGCAGCTCCATGGAGAGGCCCACATGGGAAAGAACCGAGGCCTCTACTTACCAACAGCCATGTGAGTGGGCCACCTCAGAAGGAGAGCCTCCAGCCCCATCAATCATTAGATGTCACAGTCCTGACGACATTTTGACTGCAACCCTGAAAGACATCCTGAACCAGAACCTCCCACCTAGGCCTCCTGATCCACACTAACTGTGAAGTCATAAATTTATGTTGTTCTAAGCTAATTTTGTAGATAATGTCTCATGCAGCAATAGAAAATACACAGGTTCCGAGAGCAATAGTGATCTCATCTGATCTCTCTGGCTACTATGCAGAAAGCAGACTGCAGAAGAAGCAAGGCAGGGGCTGGGTGCTGATTAGAAGCCTATTGTTATAACCTGAGCAAGAGATTATGGTGGCCTACACAGGATTGTAGCAATGGCGAGGGTCACTGCTAGTTCTTACTGCACTATTGTGAAAATTAAATAGAGGCATCTGTGGTGCTTATTATATTAACAAGAATGTCTCTGTGCTATGAACACCCTGCACAGGCATATATGGAGATCCTAGTAGTGGTTCCACAGAAGTTTTCAGATTGGAGAATTTGAGATGTACTGTTGGGTTGGGTGTTGAATGTGAGGGAAAGATAGCTGCTGGATTGGGGTCCAAGGAATTAATCAAAGATCCAGTTTGAAGAAATGGGGACACTGGAAGGAGGCACCAGTGGAAAATAAAGGAAAACTCACAGTTAATTTGAGGTCCCTAGCAAAGATCGAAATCAAGATGTTGAGTAGGGAATTGAATTTATGAGCCTGGGTCTCAGGGGAAAGGGCAGAGTTAGAAATATCTATTTTGGAATCATCAACATATTAGGTGTCTTTAGGACCAGACAAGATTATCTAGGAAGAATATATTGATAAGAAAGAGAAGATGCCCAAAGACTGAGTGAGCCCTGCAATGCTCCAACATTTAAAAGTTGGAGAAAGAAGAGGAACCAGCAAAGGAAAATAAGTTTTAGTCAAGTGAAAATAGAAGGAAAAAGAGGGGAGGGTGGGTGCCTGATAATTTGAGCACAGATTTCAAAAGGCTGCAGTGGTCAATGGAGACATTGTCTAACTCAGGCATGAATATTGATCAAGGAGAGTAGTGCTTTATATGTATCAGACACTGAATAATTCTTGACCAGTTAATGAATGAACAGAAAACAGCAAACATGCATGCTGTGCTTTCTACGTGTCAGACATTGTTATAAGACTTTTACATGTATTAACTCAGTTAATCCTCACAAGGACTCTATAAAACAGAAACTATAATCCCTACTTAAAGATGAAAGAATTGAGGCCCAGTGAGGTTAAATAATCTGAGCAGGGCAACATTGCTTGAATGTAGTAGAACAAGGATTTGGACCCAGCAATCTGGCTTCAAAGCAAATGCTCTTAACCTGTGCCATGTTGCTAATAAATAACTGAATGAGATAATGGGAATCAAAAACTCTTTATGTGGCTTTGGAATAGATTAAAGTATCCTAAATCTTATTCTGCCCAAGCTGGGTTTTTTTTTTTTTTGGTTTGGGGGGATTTTTTATTTTTTTAATTTTTAATTTTTTATTTTTTGGTTGGTACTGGGAATTGAACCCATGGGGCATTCTACCTCTGAGCTAAACCTCCAGCCCTATTTCATTTTGTTTTGAAACAGGGTCTCACTAAGTTGCTGAGACTGGCCTCAAACCTGCAATCCTCCTGTCTCAGCCTCCCAAGTACTGGAATTTCAGGCATGAACCACCATGCCCAGCTCCAAGCTGTTTTTAAATTCATTTTCTTTCCCTGAAATCATTCCATCTAGGTAGCATAAAGAAGCCAACTAGGAAGAGATGGGGCAATGGGAGGTACCATGCCTTACATTAAAACAGGGTCATGCATGATGCACAAAGGCAGTCTCATTGGCTAGCAACCAAGCAGACTAGAGTAAACTGACAGCAACAAAGGTCAGGCCCATTTGTTTTACATTTTTATGGAAGAATCCATTCTCAGAGCCTCATAGGTTCTTCTAATTCCCATTTCTTGCTTTGCCCCAGCTATTTAGTTCCTTCCGTTGGTCCATGGACATCTTTAATGTTCCTTCTCATACCCTCTCAGCCCACCTTTTAGCTCTTGATCTTGCTGTAGCAGTCAGATGCACGCAGGTGTAACCTAACAGCACCTTGCCTCAGCTTTACTCTCTGTCTCTTGCTTTCTGCCCAGGGTTGCTCTCCACCACCATGGAGGGAGCCCGTAGATGCCCACTCAGCTACACTAGCACACTTACAGACACAGAAATTCAAGTCAGTTAGGGGTCTTTGGCCAATGGGGAGCGGTCGCTGATGCTCCCCTCTTCAGTGGATCTGACTGACACCTCTAAGGATCACAAGACACAGTTCCTCAGAGGCTTGCTGAAGGATTGAGCCCTAGCTGCCCACAGGGATGCTGCAATAACATACCCTTGTGTCGTCTATCTCTTCTTCCCCATTTTACTCCCAGAACCTTATTTCTGTTCTTGGAAGTCACTTCTCCAAATAAATTGCCCACACCAAGCTCTTGGCTCAGGCATTGCTTTTTGGATGAAATATCCAGGTCATCCCAGCCACATGGTCAATGGATTAAGAAGAGAGATTGAGGATGAGTTTTACCTGAGAGACTTGTGATCACCACCCACAGCACCCAGGATTCAGAAACAGGCCTAGGGTTGAGCCCGGCGTCCACTGCACACTTAGGAACCTTAAACAAGACACACAGCCTCCTGTGACTCGCTTTTCTCATCTATAAAATGTGAAGAACAAGAATATCATTCTCCTAGGGTGATATGATATAATGGATAATGAAGTGATGGAAATGTGTAGGCTTGGCAGATACAATCTCTACTCACATGTTAAGGGTGTGTGTGCATACGTGTAGTATGTTCTTTTTTTAACCTGTCTCTAAGCCATAAGACAGTTATTCTAAAACACATTTATACACTGGTAGCCACTACCCATATGTGATTATTTAAATTTACATGAAATAAGACAGGAGGGATGGTACACACCTGTAATCCCAGTGATTTGGGAGGCTGAGGCAGGAGGATTGCAAATTTGATGCCAGATTCAGCAGCTTAGTGAGACCCTGTCTCAAAATAGAAAGGGCTAGAGATATAGTTCAGTGGTAGAATGCCCCTGGGTTCAATCCCCAGTCCTGTAAAAATGAATGAATGAATGAATGAATGAATAAATAAATAAATAAATAAATAAATTACAAAAAATTAAATAGGATTAAAATTCAGTTCCTCAATCACATTAACCACATTTCAAGCATTCAATAGCCTCATATGACTAGTGGATATGGAATTACTGGGTAGTGAAAATATAGAACATTTCCAATATCATAGACAGTTCAAAGGAATGGCTTTGTTGTTCAATATTCTTATCTCCAAAGAGACAGAGGGGAGGAGCTATCATATCTTGAATGCTCTATATCTTTGTCCACTAGCCAGCTATCTAGGAAGCTTTCTCCCTAAAGCTTTCCATCCAACTAGGAGTCCAGGCCCATCTTGATGGTGGCATGGTGCCCAGAGCTGGGATTTCTGGGCCTCTGCCAGCAAAAAGTTTCAAAATACATGGCAGACACCACTCCTCCAAGCAACAGAATGCTGCCTGCTCACCTACCAGTTGGCACAGTGAAAACCAGGCACCAAAAGAAAAAAAAAGAGATCAAGTCCAACCATACTACAGAGCCACAGCCAGTCGCCAAATGCCCCTGCAGGGATGTTTCCAGGGATGTTACTAGCCACAGCCCCCTCCATACAGGACTCCCGACTGCACACATGCAACATGCCTAGAAAGACATGACACAGGAAGACACACCATCAGTGGCTAGTGGGGTTTTAAAGAGAAAAGTCCTCTGTGCTTCAATGTGTTCCTTCACGAGAATTTGAGGGTTGGGTGACTTTCCACGAGGGGTACTATAGGTGCCCCCACACTTCCGCTGGTTCAGCCATAAACCTGAGAGGCCAGAGATTCCTAGCAGAGATGGGCCATGGAAATGGAAATTGTGGAAAATGGAAAAGTTTGTCTTCCAGGCCTCACGTGGAGCCTGCCGGATGCTCTTGAGCAGATCTGGATCTCACCCCTGCAGGGCCCTGCCTGGGCCTACACTCATCAAAATGTTAACGGATCTCATGTGCTTCTGCCCTGACCTTCCCCACTGTCAAAATTTATCAATGTGGCTGAGTAGTCCATGCTAAGGTAAAAATGAGTAAAGACATTATCCCTGTGAGGTCGAGGTTAACAAAAATATGCTTGAGGTGCAAAATCTTGACTCAATATTCCCCAAGAGGAAATCTATTTGTTGATCTGAAAGCCACTAATCCCCATTAGCAATGCCTCCTGTTTTTACAGCTGCCTTTACCTCCCATCATATGCTCTCATGCACAAAGACTCATGATCATGGGAGTGTAGAAAAATTAAAAATAGCACTCTGAGAGGATAATATAAAGTTGTTTGGCCCTTGCCTTAACCTACTCTTCAACAAAACTTTACCCAAGCACCCAGTACACCTGACACCCACAACAGAAGGGAGATTAGCACAGTACTTGGCAAACTGGAATCTTCCTGGTACCTTTCCTCATTGTGGCTCACATTGCCACACTCCTGACCCATGATACCCTCTTGGATGCAATCAGCTCTTTTTCCACCTGACTTTCTTATCTCTGTGTGACCACCTTGCTCCTCAGTCCTGAATCTGGAAAATATGTCTAGTATTGGTTCCCAAAGTGACATGCCACCTCACTCACTAAAACTTAGAAAGAAAGGCTCAAAATACAATCTGGAGAAAGAGGTACATCCAACAGTGGCAGAATCTAATGGGATATAGGGTTAGATCTTACAGCATCTCTCATAGCACACCAATACATAAAACCATTATATAATTTAGATGTTAAAAATTAAGACTTTAGCCGGGCGTGGTTGCACATGCTTGTAATCCCAGTACTTTGGGAGGTGGAGACTGAAGGATCCCGGTTCGCGGCCAGCCTCAGCGCTCTCTCTCTCTCTCTCTCTCTCTCTCTCTCTCTCCTTAGTGAGGCCCTCCACAACTTCGTGAGACCCGGTTTCAAAATAAAGTATAAAAAATAGGACCGGGGGCATAGCGCCGAGGTAGAACGCCCCTGCGTTCAATCCCCGGTACCAAAAAAAAAAAATTAAGACTTTAGAAGCTGGGTGTGGTGATGCATGCCTGTAATCCCATACTTGGGAGGCTGAGACAGGAGGATCACAGGTTCGAGGACAACCTCAGCAAGTAGTGAGACTCTCATCAACCTAGAGAGACCCTGTTTCAAAATAAAAAAGTAGGGCTGGGGGTGAAGCTCAGAGGTAGAATGCTCCTGGGTTCAGTCCCCAGTACCAAACCACACATACAAAAATATTGACTTTGGAGTCAGAGTGTCTAGGTTCAAATTAGGTTCTTCTCCACTATAGCTATGGAACCTACCTGGATCATTCCATTTCTTCATACCTCACTTCCTCAATTATGAAATGTTATCCTTGTGTCATCTTCATGATAAGATTTTAGAGCATTAAAAATGGCATCAAGTATAAAAAGCATGTAGAACAGTGTGCTCACTGAGGTCGGCAGTTAATTGATGATAATTATAATTACTAATATTATTACTTTATTAATCGACTTACCATTATTATTATCCATTTAATAATTACCAGGACTTCTTGATACCTGATTAGAGCTAGTGTTCAAGGGACAGAAACAAGAAAGTCAAGATCTGTGTCACCATGAGAATAAATTCTATCTTCTTGACCCCAGAGCCTCCCAGCTGCTGGGACACAGTTTCTACCCAGAGAAATGATTACACTAAAGTGCCTGTTTATTTTGCCACTTTTTTCCTATTCTCTCAACTTCTCCTAAAAATGAAATGGATGTTTATTTAATCAGCTGAAATTTTCAAGGGAAATTTTCTTATGTTACTCTCACAAAACTAAGGAGTATAAAGAATGCGATCATTTACAAACCCAGGTGAAATGGCTCATTTTCCCTTAATTTTCACCACATGCTTAAGGTGATATTTTTATGAACACAGCAAAAAAGAATAAACAGAAGGATGATTCACTATTTTCTCAAACAGATTTTTGCAGTGACATTTTGCAACAAGATAGAAATTATTTCTCAAGGAAAAAAAATTCCCATCTTCACAAACAAACAAAAGAAAGAAAAAATACCTACAAAAGTGACATTTTTCTTCCCCAGAGAACATCTTTCTATGAGACCTGCCTTTCACCTCTGCAGTCAGCTCCAGGTGTTAATAGAAAATGCTTTGGTGTGTCTAACTCCTGCAAGCCATGAATCACTTCCAATCCCTACAGAAATAACAATTAACATCCCGAGTTTATGGGGTTGGCATTCATCTATGAAAACTAGGCCTCACATTTGAATATAAATATTTCTGGACTAAAAGCAAAGCTTGGACAGGAGAATCCCAAACTTCTCACAGGCTATTATCCTTGCTCCTCCTCATCAACCTTTAAAAACAGGCCCACGCACAATAATTCAAGACCCTTTGTACTGGTTCTAAAAACTACTGGCATCACAGAAATCAAACAGCAAAGTAATTTGCTCCAACAAATCCCTTTCAAATGGCTAGCTAGAGCAAGTCACAGATGTGTCCTTTGTCCTCCTACTTTAATAGCCATAGCAGAGGTATGTGGGCCATAAATAATTATTTGAGGGTGAGGGACAAAGGAGAGATGAAGAGAGGAGTCATTCCAAATAAAAGATTTTTATGCCACTCCAACATCCGCGGCCGCCAAATGAAAATGAATCTGCTTTGGCCTCTGTGGACAGTGAGTGGCCACGCCATCCTTCACCTAGTGTTAAGGACATTGGTATTTTTTCCAACTTAGAGAGGAGGAGGGTAAAACCAAGATAAAGACAAACACTTCACTTTACTCTCAGATTATACTATCACCAAGCCTGGAATCCTCCTGCAGGGAGAGATTTCAGGGACATCCGCCCAGAACTGTTCCCCAACATCGTTTAAAATTACAAAATCTCCAGCACCTTCCACTGATTCCTTCATTGAGAGCCTAACAAGAAGGCCAGTGGCTAACTGGTCTCCAGGGCACTGTTTGTCTGGCCCCTTAAGATAATTACTGATATCTTCAGGGAAGCCAGTGCCTCTTTTCTGAGACCAAGGCCAATCCTAGCAGATGGGTGATTACTGGAAAAATCAACACGGGCATGCTTTTTGCACAAGCTGGTCAATTATTTAGTCTTACCAGTACTCTAAACTTTTGTGAAGAGAAGCTGATTCATCTAAAACTAGAATCTCCAAAGAAAATGCCAGACACCCAGTTAAATTTGAATCTGAGAGAACCAACAAATATTTTTTAGTCTAAGTATGCCCTATGCCATTATTTGGGGTATACGCATACTAAAAATATTCAATGTTGATCTGAAAGTCAAATTTACCAGTATGCTAGCTTTCTGTTACTGGAACAAAATATCTAATATAATTGACTTATAAAGAGAAGAGGTTTATTTTGGCTCACAGGTTGGGAGTTTTCAGTCTGTGGTTGGATGGAAACATTGCTTTTGGGCCTATAGCAAGGCAGTATATCATGGTAGTGAGCATGTAGTAAAGCAAACTGTTCACATCATAAAGGCTGGGAAACAAAAACAGAAAGAGTAAGGTGTTGGGTACCAATATCCCTTTCAAGGGTATACCCCAATGACCAGACGACCTCCCACTAGGCCCCACCTCTTAACGGTTTCACCACCTCCCAATATGACAAGCTGGGGACAAAGCCTTTAACACATGGGCTTTCAGGGGACACTCCAGATCAAAATCATATCAGTCTGGATACCCTGTACTTTTATTTGTTTGACAAATTTGGCAGTACTATTTGGAACACCACATGGTTCAAAAATATTTATGTCCAACTCCCCTCCCCCCATCTTTAATAGAGAACTTTAAATCCCCACTCCATCAAAAGTTGATCTTACTCAGGTAGCTGGCTTTGGCCTCATGCTAGGTGGAGTGTGCTTCTCCCTTTGAATTTAGCTTAGTCACATAAATCACTTTGGCTGGTGGAATGTTAGCACGTGTGACACAAGCCGAGGCTTGAGCTGGGTTTACACATTTGAGCTTGAATCTTATACTTCTCCCATTAGAATGTTCCCAAGGTAGCTTAGGGTCCACGAATGAACATGTGTGGCCTACCCCTGAGCCCAAACTAATGTGAGGAGCTGAAGTCCACTGATGCAGAGCTGCCCAACCAACCCCAGCCTAGACAGTCAACTCTAAGCCAACCTGCAGTGTTGCTTTAGGAACTCAACTTTGGAGTCATTTGTTATGTGCTGCTGTTGTAGCATTAGCTAACTAACACACTACCAAAATCTATTTTAAACATATGAAAAAAATCCTTGTTTCCCTAGGCAGCTTTTCAAAATAGCCAAATCTTCTCTTCAGTCTTCACCTACTACAGATGCGATAATCCTAAAAGGTTGAAGGTGATCCACTAGGACTCTTCTTACAAATACTGGGCAGAGGCTCAAAATAAGTAAGTTAAAATCCCAACTCTGCTGTTTACACATTGTATAATTGTGGATAAGTAGAAGAACCTCCTGAGTGTGTTCCCTTAGCTGTGATATGGAGATAATTTCTATCCATCTGCTCACTAAAGTTAAAATGATGAACCCGTGAGCCAGTGTATCAAGAGTGCAGAGCATTGCATATAGTACTAACTGAGTAAACAAGTATATGCATACATAAGTATATATATGCATACAACTATATGCATATATATGCATATGTACATACATACATATGCATGTATATATGTATAAGTATATATGTATACTAATATATACATATAAGTATATATATGCATACAAGCATATATAAACATAAATATTCACTGTACAATATCATTTTATTCAGTAACATTTTTCAGCATATGCACTGTGCTAAGCACAATAAATAACTATAGAATAAGGAGGGTATTAAAGGAACTAAGAGGGGGATTTCAGAACCCAGATGGAAAGGTCAGAAAAGCTTTCCAGAAGAAAATGACACAAGATATTATTATTATATTAAGTTATAGCAATCTCTTTCACTCACATGCATAGATGTGTACTGAGCAAAGGATGCCATGGAATGCCTTTCATAGGTTCTGAGATGTTCATTTAGAGCATGACAACCGCTCACTCATTCCGCTCTATATAGTTATACTTCCCCAGCGTAAACATAAATGAACTGATGGAGGAGAGGGAAGGGAAGAGAGAGAGACACACAAAAGCCCCTTGGAAACTCTATAAATCAACTTGACTGAAACTGTCATTTTCAAGAAAACTGGATTAACTTTTGCTTTGTTTTGTTTGGGTTTTGATTGCCTGGAGCCCATTTTTCATGCAAAAGATTTGAACTTTTCAATTTAAATTGTCTTTGGTACAGACCAATTGCACGCTTTTATCTCCCAAAGAAAAAGATCATTAATAAATTTTTCAATCAAAATCTATTTATATAACTATTTTCATTTTAAGCAGGTTCTAGGATTCATTATAGATACCAGAACTGCATTTCAAAGTGTGACCCAAGATGTGGAAAATTCAAACGTATGAAAATTCAAGCACTAATCACATCACTAATGGTCTTAATGAAGACAAAACATCAAAAGAGAGGGACAAAGAAAGAAACAAAAAGAAAAAAAAGGAAAAAGGTCAGATTTGACAACAGTTATACAGAGAATGAATTAACAAGTATTTACTGAGAACCTCTATATGATAAACGTGGGACTTTCCTTCCTACCTAAATAAAAGATGGTTCCTATCCTCGAGAAGTTTACAGTCTCCTGTAGGAGACATCTACTTGTAGTAGATGGGTGGTTACAATAAAGTAACAAAAGCTTAAACCATAGACTATGATGATAGGGGCAAAATACTGGAGAACTTGACAGAAGGTCTGAGAGGATTCGCAGAGCCCATTCACCCAGACAGAATCCCAGGGAGGCTGGGCTGGGGTTCGGCAGAGATTGCTCTTATCCCACTCACTGTGCCTGTAGTGTGAAATTTGGCAAGACCAGCAAGAAGGGAGGCCAGGAGATGGCAGCTAGGAGGTGGCCTAGTGAACTTCAGATCTGGGTCCCAAGATCAGCCTTAGGAAAGCTTAACTCTCCATAAAGGTTAATCCAACTTTCTTTGATTTGTTCTGTCAGGTTTCCTGCACTCAGTGATCTTCAGCTGATATCAAGAAGTATTTGTCATTTAAATTCTTCTCTCTCTCAGAATGTAATTTTCTTGCTTTAGCATCAACAATCACTCTAGGAAATTTGTACCACTTTGCAGGGACGAGTGACATTAAAAAAAATCAAAACAAAACAAACAAACAAAAAAACCAGGAGTAATTCAAAGATGAACTCTGCTTCTCCAGGGAAGCAAGAAGGCTTAGCACAAAGAACACAGAACAGGGAAACAAAAGCCAGAGGTATGGGTTCAAGTACAGGTCGCTGCTCACAAGCTATGCAGCTAAGTTCAACATTTTATCCTCATTTACCATCATCAGCCGCTACCTGGGGAATTTGAAGGTTGAGTAACAAATCCTCAAGCATCCGAAATCCTCCAATTCTGTGATTTTCAGATGAGAAAAACAATTGTCTTATATCCTACTCTATGTCATGCTCTAAGCACTTTACATGTCTTATTTCATTTGGACTTACCAGCACTCATATGGAATACACATTATTACATGCCCTGTGCAGAGGAGAAAACTGGAACCCACGGATACCAATCATCTTGATCAAAATCATAGTAGGAAGTAACAGAATCACCATCAGAACCCAAACCTAGCTGCCTAAAAAGCCACTGTCTACATTTTTAATAATATTCCCCCACATTGTTAAAAACATATGTGACTAATATAGAAATTTTTGAAATACATAATCAAAATAAATAATCACACTTATATCTGTACCTGGAATTATAAGATTATGCTAGGTTTCCTTTTTCTCTTTGTTTAAACATAGAAAACATTTTATATCTTCCTTGTATGTAAGTATTCTTTCATAGTTGCCATCTAGCTCTTCATAGAGCTTTATACATGTTCTGCTTACTAAACATTGTTATGGACATTTTTCTATTAAAATACTTTGCAAATATTTTGTGGTTATACCATATTTTTAACTACTCCCCTGTTATTAGATATTTAAGGTGTTCTTTTCATGGAGTTTTATTTTTCAATATATATAACACCGTGTCAAACATTTTGGATTGATTTTGGAAAGATGATTTACAAAGGGCATAAAATATTTTCCCAGGTCCTGTTATATATCACCATGCTTTGCCATTTTTTTAAAAAAAAAGTTTAAGCAATTCGCTCTCCCACAGGCATTCTATTTTATTGTCTATTGTATGCAATCTCACTGAGATCAGGTTTTTATATATCTAAGCATTATAGTCAAAAGCATCTTCTTTTTCTTCCTATGGTTAAACATGTGTTTTATGTTTATTAGTGATTTGGATTTCGTCTTTGACAAAGAAGTTGTCCACTTTTCTATTGGGATTCAGCATCTTACTTAGATGAATGGGTGTGGTCTCCTTATAAGTTAGTATCTTCAACCTGTTATCTTTCTTGTTGATGGATGTCTCTTGCGAGACACCTCCAATATAAGAAGTTCCTGTTCTGTTTTTCTCACTAGCTTCTTCTTACTCATCTGCATTGTTGAACCAGGTCTCTGACACTCTAACTGAGAAAGAAAAAAAGCACTCAAAAGGAGGAAAACTGGAATCCACCATAAGTACTTTTTTTTTTCATACTGGGGATTGAATCCATGATCACTCTACTCCTAAACTACACCCCCAGCCTTTGTTTTGAAACAGGGTCTTGCTAAGTTGCTGAGGCTGGCCTCAAACCTGTGGATCCTTCTGTCTCAGCCTCCCAAGTACTGGGATTATAGACCTGCACCCGGCAAGAAGCCAGATATTTAACACATTGAAGCCAATGAATTTCCACATCTTTTTCCCAGGACTGGTCATGTTAGTCTCTTTATTTATAAAAAGGAAAACAATAGGCCGGGCATGGTGGCACATATCTGTAATCCCAGTACTTGGGAAAATGAAGTTGAAAGATCACAGGTTCAAGGACAGCCTGGGCAACTTAGTGAGATCCTGTCTTGAAATAAAAAATAAAAAGGGCTTTGTATATAGCTCAGAGTAGAGCACCCCTGGGTTCAACCCCCAGTTCTACAAAAAAAAAAAGCAAGTCTCTCCTCCAGATAGAAAAGTAACATCATGCTGGGAATTTATACTATTATTCTAACATCTCTTTGGGGGCCTTTTAAAGTGTTCATTAATTCAAAACAGCTATCTGTTAAGATATCTCCTATGTGTCTGGTACTCTTCCAAGAGCTGAGAACATAGTGAACAAGACAGACAAGATTTACACCCTGAGAGAACTTACACTCCAGTGGGCAAGAGAGACATGTCTACAGTGGACAAATCGACAGGTGAATATAAGTTTATATTCATATTCATCATTTCACATAGTGGTTAAGTATCCCGAAGAACTGAAATAGGACAGTTGGATAGTGTGATGGTGAGAGGAACCACTTTAGTTAAAGGGCCAGAGGAAGCCTCTTGAGGTGACATTTGAGCTGAACCCTAGAACTTGAGAGGGGGAAAAGGCAGGTGGAGATCTCAGGAAAGGGAATTTTATGAAGAGAACTTGCGAGAGTGTGGGGACAGCCAAAACATGGTGTCGATTAGGCTTCCTCACCTCCTCAGGCGAAGGCCAGTGTTGTTTTAAAAACAGCTAAGCATGTCCTTGAAGACACCATACTGTCTTATGTAACTCTAAGCACGTCCTTGAAGACACCATACTGTCTTATGTAACTCTAAGCATGTCCTAGAAGACACCATATTGTCTTATGTAACTCTAAGCACGTCCTTGAAGACACCATACTGTCTTATGTAACTCTAAGCATGTCCTAGAAGACACCATA